>PVJD01002616.1:0-195377 GCA_004026545.1 Mormoops blainvillei | reverse complement strand
CCTCGGAACGCAGGTGTGTACATTGACCATGAATTGAATCGGTGACCTTTCTCTTTACAGGAAAGTGCTCAGCCAGCTGAGTCATGCCAATCAGGGCACTTTTGTTTTCCCCTTAATTTTAACATTTTGCTTTCATTCATTTTTAGGATCATGACACTCATGCTAAATTTATGTCATTCTATAACTAAGCCCAGGCATTTAAATGAGCAAAAAACACAGTCTAAATGTCATGACTGGCAAACACTGTTAATAATATTTAGGACTTTGACATCCTACTAAAACACTAAAACACTAAACACTAAAATTAGTGTTTTATCTAGGAAAAATAGGCTTAACTATATGTTAAGCGAGTATATGGCATAAATTAACTAATAAACAGGCATGTTATGCTTCAGAGACAAAAATTTAATGGAAAAAATGTAGACTAAGATTAATTTTATAGTGTATATTTTCCCTTTGCTATCATTAAACACTGAGGGAAGTCTATTGAAACCTTAATTACAGGAACAATATTCATTTATAGAAGAAGCCAAGAAGTACAAGCATTTTCATTAACAAGAGACAAAAGCAACAATTTTATGAGTGTGTTTCATAAACTAACAACCCTGCAGGGTTCCGAAGCTTTCTGTAAATAATATCAAATTTGAGCCCTGTCGACCAATAAAATGCTTAACTTTATTTAAGCCAGAGTTTTCCAGGTTTATTTGTGGATGGCAGGGTTCTTTCAAGACATTGATATTTTATTGGAAAATTTGCAATTGCAGAAACTTTAAAAAATTATTTTAACAGTAATTTGAATTCCCTGCTTCAATGTCATATTATTATTACATAAGCACATGTATGGAAATTTATAACTAAGCACATATATATTTGATTAATTATATCATATATAGGATGAAGAAAGCAAATATTCAGTTCTGAAAGGATCTCAAATTCCCAGAGATTATATATCATTGCCCACCATGTGAATAATAGTATGCAAAATATAATCAAATATAGATTAAAATTATTTACTTAGTTATTCCATGAAATAGAGTAAAATTTAAAACAGAATGTGTTGACGAAGAAAATCTAAAATCAGAAACAGTAAAAATAATGAAAAAGTAAAAGAGTCCTAAGACCTCACTAAATATTGTGAAAATCAACCAGCATTCACCATTAGTTTTCATCTTTGTCAAAGGGAACAATAACACATTACAGGGATATTTCAGACTGCTTGGCTTTTGCATAATGTATGACGACAAAGTGGAATTCATCAGTGTGCATTCTTTGCCAATCAATGGGACAGTTCCCCATTGTGTAGTGGTGTAAAAGGAAGCCTGTCCAACTAGAAATAAAGAATAAAAAAAATTAAATGGACTTGTGTAAAACATTTATCAAAACAATAAAAATTATGTTTCAATTTTTTAAATAATATCTATGAAGTGAATTTAGTTTTCAGCCAATATAGGACAGGGTATGATGTAGTAATCCTGATCATCAACTCAAAAATCATCTTAATATCTCTTAATGGCATGGAAGAGAAGCTTAGTTTTTTAATGACATAAAATTGAAAAGAATTTCTGTCAAAATATTTTTCAGGATAAATGATGAATAAAAAAACTCTAAAGTTAACTATACAAATATGAAAACTTGATAGTTTAAAAATCTATCTTTAATGTTAAAGTGTGACTAGTTTCCTAATCTGTGCATAGCATTGTGATGGGTCATAAAAGTAGAGAACCCATACAGGGTCACATAGACGTTTTAGTCACACAAGTTTAATGATTACCTTAAACAGGTTTTCCATCATGTTTAGAACATTGATTAATGTTATTTATTGCTAACATAACGGTGTTCTTCTATTGTTATTTGTACATAGATTTTTGTACCCAAGATTATGGGTTCATATAAATTCCCAAGAGATAAATTTCTTTACAGTATTCCTTCCACATGGAGGTATACTTATTTTCCCGTTAACATTCATTATCACATAATAAAAACAAACACTCCTTCAATTTTTCCCTAACATCAATATGGCATAATATAAATAAAAATGTTGATAAATTTAAATGATACATTTTTGTTAGTGTTTTTCTTTCTACTTGAAATCTGAATTATTTTTACCAAAACCTTAGATGATTCTACATAGCATTGTGAAAGAAAAAAAAAAGAACATCTTAAATTCAGTGTCATAAAAATTATTTGTAACTTTTTTTGACTTTTAGTTCACACTGCATTTTAACATTTTCTTCTCCAAGGAAGATATTTCTTCTTTTCTCCTCCCCCTCTTACTCCTCCTCCTTTTTTTTTCTCCTCCTCCTTCTTCTGACATATGGCAATGTTTGTTTCCCCTTAAGACAATATATTTTACTACTACAAATATATGATATAAAAATTTTCATGACATAAGTTCAATCATTCCTAGAACATAGTAAAAGTACTAAATTAATTTTAAAGTAAATTTGTCTTAATGTTTGATGTTAAGAATTCCAATTCAATGTGATTCAAATTCAAACTTTATTATTATCATTTGATTAAACAATGAAGTTTTATTGCCATAGGCTGAATATAACTGCATAAAGCTTACAAAAAACTGATCTTAAAGCATTTCAAATGTAGAGCAACAGCAAATTATTATTATTATTTTTTTTTGTTTTACTTTGGAAGATAAAAATTGACTCTTAAATGTGATAAGAATTAGCCTTCAGTCACAAGTGGGTAAGAAATCATAACAGGGTCTATAAAATTAAAACTTCATGGCCAAAGGGTCTTTAAAAATACAAGGACTTTGCAAGGGAGTTCATGAAAGATACAGAGCACTAGAAAAATAAAGCATGGACATGACTCTAAGTGCATACAAATTTTAGAACTCAAAAGAACAAAGAGATCATTCAATTTTTAGGCTCTATGACATAAAGAAATGATGTTCATATTCAGATCTTCCAATTCCAAGTTCATTCCCATTTTAAGTGATGACTCCATTCTGCCATATTAAGATAAATTAGAAATGAATTTTAATTCCATTATTGGGGATAAACAGTATTAGAGTAGATAATTTGTTCTGAATCTTTTTATTTAGATTATGCACAGACCAAAACAGCAGAATCAACCCGCACATCAAAATTTTATGACAACTCTTTCTGCTAATTTCACCCATCTAATTCAACTTTTGAGTGACTTAAACATCCATCAATGGTAATGTTGGTCAAAATATTTTCAAGTATTTCTCTCCCTATTGTCAATTAAATCACAGGTCCTTACGTACAAGTCTCCGTTTATCCATGCTACTGGCATGTATCAGTCCTCTCAATCAAAGTTTGACATCTGGGTCATAGTCTTCTCTATTCTGTATCCTGCCATCATTTTGAACATTTATTCAACAATTGAGCTTCATAATTTCATCTCCTCCTCAATCTTAAAATTTTTCAATGAATATTTAGTGAATTAATGTAATGTTAAATTAAATAATGTTTTAAATGAATAATTGCATATCCATGAACTTGTATCTAAAATCAAGGGCACACAGACTATAATAGAAGAGCAAGATAAAATTGAAAGGGATCGTTATGACTATTTCTACTGAAAGCACTACAGCACTGTTGTTAGCAAATGGATGAGAATAATTATATTATTTATTTTAAAGGCAGAAAGAGCTCTAAATCTGGATGTTAGAAGTCACTGATTAAAAAAATTAATATTTTAGCACATAACAACACCTTTGCCTACCATCAGCAACATAGATGCCATTTTTTAAGTATGAAGCACCTGGAGACTTCACCAAGCTAACCTGTGGAGGAAATAGGAAAGTGGTACAAAGCAGGTGCCAACCAAAGGACATGTTGGCAGAATAATTGTGAGATAGTAACATAGTAATTCCAGGTTGCTTGGGATAAATCAGCATTGGACAAAGGAGTTAATTCTCACAATTAAATGAGTTTAAGTATGTTACTTTTGATACTTTGGCCTTACTAATATCCTTATTTTTTGTGTATGTAGCATAGGGACAACTCAAAATGGGGTTATAATAAGGAAATATCCTTCTGTGGGTAACTTTCCTTAACCCTTGCTGGAACTTAATAAGGACATTAGAATATATTATTAAATTTTATATTAAAATAGGCAGATCTATTATTGGAGCTGAGATCAGTTTCCCTTTTAGGAAGCCATTAAAAATAAATTTTCTCTTTTTTAAATTTTATGCCAGTATTTATAAGTATTATCACCTAAAAGGCAATCACTTTATTTGACTCGAGCTTCCAGGTTCAACAAAAAGAGTTTCTGGGACAGTACTATTGGATTCTCAATAAACAAATAACCGAGGAAAAAACACAAAGCTACCTTTAAATTGGATGTAACCCTCCAATGAGGTTCGTCTGGTATGCTTTTTAAACTAATTCTTCTATAAAGGAAATTGAAATAAACCAAAGAATAAGGAATCAATACTAATTTTCTCTAAGATCCTAACAGAGTTACTTAAAATCTTTACATTTTAATGTCCAGATCTGCAAAATGAGGTGTTTAAATGAGAAGAGTAGCTACCAATCTTAATTACTCCTTGGAATATTTCTTTAATAGTGTCATTTACTCATCTACTCTCAGTAATTTAATATGTGAACTCCATTTTATGAACACTACATTAGATTAGATTAGATTAGATAGACACTACTATAAAGACGCTACAAGGTTTAAAATAACCAATGATTTTCCTCCCTAATAGTGAATTGGAAATATTAATAGAAACACAAGTAATACACATATAACCCCTTCTTATAATATATGTTAAAATGTTCTAAAATAAGAACATGTAATATTATGAGGTATTGATACCTGAATCTATAGAAAATAAGTAAGAAACAAGAAGGAAAAAGGTCACTATCCAGGAATAAAAAATATTACCAGATAACAGGGAAACAAACAAAAAAGAAAATGCAAAATAAGGAAGTGGTAAGTTCAAAATAAGTAAGTTTATCACGATTTAATTTAACAATTATGTTGCAAACACCTCCCCCCAATAGATTCAGGTCTATTCCAGAAGCACTCACATCTCTGCACTTATTACATTTATTTAAAAAGCATTGGTTGGGGATGATGAGAATAAAGGTGATGATGGTGATGGTAATGATATGAAGAAGTAAAAGGAGAAGGGACAGACTAAAGATGGAAGGGGAGCCTTTGAGTTTTCCACAGATTAAGCGCAGGTGCTCAAATCTATATCTCCTACATACAGATTAGCAAATCACATGCTTATAACATCATTGAGAGAAACTGAATACTTCAATTTTATGTACATAAAGTTACTCAGGAGTGGAATTTCAGGTAGAGATATGTGGAAAAGAAAACAAAGTAGCAGAATGCTTGAAGGGATGAAAAAATGACTCCATATCTGATGGAGGCCCATCGTGTGTAAGGAAATACAGTTGTGAGCCTTCAGATCAGAGCATTGGCCACTGGAAATAGAAAGGAAGGACTTTGAAAGAGTGTGGGGAAATAGGAGGAAGAACTCATTGCAGGTAACCAGAGTAATTCGAAAACGGAGTTAATGTTAGTCAATATTATATCTGTATTAAAATCCTTTGGTATGATAACGTTAGTGTTTCTGTGTAAGAGAATGCCATTGTTCAAGGGCAGAGGTCATCCTGCTCCTCCATAAATGGCCAGATAGTAAATATTTACAGTAGCACATGCCCTCGTGAACAACTCCTCAAGTCTGCGACTATCGCATGAAAGAAGACACAGGCCACACATAGATGTATGGATAAAGTTTCATTCCAAGAAAACTATTTATAAACACAGGTGGTGAGCCAGATTTGGCCTTTGGATCATAGCTTGACAGAACTGAATTATTTAGGGAGGAAATAGAACACTTGCTAAATATTTCCCAATGATTCTCCCAACCTTCACAAAACACACGTACCTACACACAGACAGTGAAGAGATCCTATGTTTTAATCACCGAGTTAGGCACTTAACATGTATCACTTCATTTAATCCTCAGTTCAAGTGATGATATAGACATAAATAAAAAATAGATATTCATTCCATTCACAAGAGAGAAAACCAAGGCACACAAAAAGACTTAATTAGCCTATTGGAAACCATAGGTGTAGTTAGAGGGAGAGTCAGTTGAACCGTGACATTTTTAGTCTAGTCTGTGACATTAATGACGTAAAGAGTTCTTTAAAAACACACAGGTGTAATTTCAGTTCTATAATCTAAAATGCCATCATAAGCCTATCATGTCTTTTCTGAGCTTTGTTTCACTGACTTAAAATGAAAGACTTGATGAAATATAATCATATAATACATATAAATTTCTTTCCATTCTAAGTTTTTAAGGTTCTCACTGCCACTTCATGCACCCTTTCCTTTTCGTATATAAGTCATTTTAGCCCAAGTTTCAGTTATATGAGAGGGGTACAAATAATATCATCTTAGCTCTTTTAGGTCAAAAATTCTATAATTCTGATTTGCATCCTGACCCATTTACTGAACTGAGTGTGAATTAGGTCATGACTACTTAATGGACTGCACTCTCTGTAGAAGCTCTTGCTTGTATCAAGCTCCGAGGAGAACGTCCATTCTTTCTGGTGTGCCCGGCAACTTGTCACGACTATTGCGCTGCTCATTATGTGCTCCCTCACAAAATGCGTGCCCGTAGTTATGTTTAATCACCTTGCTCAAGAGCCCTAAAACTAATAGCTCTTGCTTTAAGCACATGAAAATCCACAGAGTCTATTCAGAAACAGTGCATTACCTGGCATTCTGTTTCAATGAGGATATGAAATAATATTAGAAATGTCACTCTCTGGGACCTGAGGAGGGGAGAAATAGCTTTATCAACATCTAGGGCTATATCGGAGGTAAGGCTGCTTGCTGCCAAAGTGAAACTTTCAACTGTAGAACCATTTCTCTGGGCTGCTGAGTCAATTTGATTTAATGTATCAATAGCATGAAGAATTATGTTATCTCACTCTCTAAACTAAGAATGGTAAGGTAAGTTAATCAAATAAGTCCAGAATTCTAATCACATAATAACTGGAACAATTTTGTTAAATCTCTTGTTTTCATTTGTTTTATCTTACATTGATATTGTTCCCAGACAAAGTTTATAATAATACAAACTTAATTTTATGTCTCTACAACTTAATAATTGATAATACTCTTTTAAATATTATATATAGGATGTGGCATAAGTAGGTTTACATTTGCGAGTATTTAAAACAGTTTATTCTTGTATTGTTATTTATTAATTTTTATATTATTTTTATACAATTAAGAACATGTAACTAAGAACATGTGGTACTTTTGCCACACCCTACATGCATATATTTCTATATATATTATGGTGATTTGGATTTTTAAAAACCCCTATTTTACAAACCTTATGACTAACCAAAATAAATACTAATATTTCTCATGTCCAGGAATAAAGCCCAGCCACACATTCAGTTTATAACCCAAATATTTCTAGCATGTTTAAAAGGCTAATGAATACCAATATCTTATTATATATTAAGTATAATTATCATAGGTGTCAAACATTACAAATCTTATGAGAATCAGTTATCACTTTAATGGCATAGAACTTCAAACTTTCATAGTGTGATTCTTCCAGGCTTCAGAGTTTATCTTCCATGGGTGGGAATTCAAGCTCAAACTGTGAAATCACATTCAAAGAACATTCCTTAACCCAACAGTTCCAAATACTAGCCCAAGGGATGCTACACTTTTCTGGAACCGAGCGAGCCCTCAGCACTAGAGCTGAGAGGGGAGGGATCTTTGTAAAGCAAAATCCCTCAGTAGAAAATGTTTCCAGTTATTATGCTTTATATCTCATAACTATGACAAGGCCACTTAGCATTTGGAGGTAATTAAGTTTTCACACACTATTCTTCTATGTTACCTCCCGTTTTCCTTTATTTTATACAAAACAGCTGTTCCTTCATTTACCTCTTAAGGCATTTGGAGCACCAAACAGGCATTTCCATTTGATCTTACAGGCCGGTACTCATGGGTTTTGCACTAATTAAAGATGATAAGGTGATTGTGAGACACAGAAGGTCCCAAAGTGTTTGTGTAATAGTAAGAGTATGTATTTCTCAAAATAAGCAAATGCTACTATAACTTTAAAGTACCCCCTGACACTCTGAAGTTTGTCTGTTGCACTGGCAAGTCGAAAATGAGACCCAGCCAAGACAGCATTAGCATATCAAAGAATAAGCTTCATTTTCGCTGTGAGGACTCTATTTGAAGTTGTGTGCTCAATGGTGTGGTACTCTGGGGGCTCTTGAATTGCATGCTGTTATTCCAGATGTGTATTGTCTCTGTAGAAATACAGTCTCACAGACAATAAACATGTTAGTCCATCAAGAGATAATTATAGCAGAAAACCTGACAAAAGTGCTTTAAAATCTCAATTGAAGATTTTTCTATTGATCAGCATAATGATTTTTATTACCTTGATATCAGATTGCCTTTCATATGTATTGTCATACTCAAAATAATTCATTAGCCATGGCCAAATCTACTACTGAATACTGCACAGAAATATTTTTAGTACTAAATGTCTGTGACATGATGTTTCAGTGCAATAATTGCAAATATTAACTGAGTTTCTTTTTTCTGGAATATATATTTAGGTAAACTTAGTTAAGAAATAAAATGTGCCCAGAAAAAGTAAACACACGCTGGCATAAATAACTCCATGTTTGCTAAACATTTTATTTACAGTAGCACAGGTCTTGTGTCTTTAAACATGACTGTTATCTGAATTAGGTAAGAACCCTAAGAATTTAACTAGTGAACTCTTAAAAGACAAATAGAGAATCAAAAGAAAATTATCCTTCAACCAGGAGACTGCATTTTCAAAATTTACAAAGATAAAGATGATCTTAGAAATTAAGGGAATTCTCAATTCTTAAAAATAAATAAATAACATAAATCACTAAAAATCAACATAATATAAAAATTAAGCTATGAAGTTATAGGATAAAAATAATGTCATTAATAATGTTATGGTATTTAGGCACCTTCTTATCATTCTTTGAGTGAAAGATAAATGCATTTCTGTTAAAATTAACTTTACCTATATATAACACATTTCTGTGGTAAAGATGGGATGAGAAAACTTGGCATAATCAATATTTATTTTGCTTTACTTTCTAATTATCTCATGGCAAAATTAGTTATTTCTCCTAGATGTCATTGTATAAAATTTTGGAAAAGTTTTGGTCATTTTTTTGTCTGAATATTAAAAAAAACAAAACAAACAAACAAAAAAACCCTGTATCTCACTCTAGAGAATTTAGAAAGTACAACAAAATGTAAATAAAATCACTATTTAGAAAAAATGTTACCATAATGGTTTCTTTTTTGTAGTATTTTGTTTTCATATATGTTTATAATTATAAATTTCATGGTATATAATGTCCATGTTTAATCTAATTTTTATCAATTTTCTTTATTTATCAGAATTATTTTCTCATGTCTTTAAAGATTTATCTAATAAGTGATGCATTGATTACTAATATATCATATTAATTTACCATTATTGTTTATAATTGCTTTATCATTAAACTTTTGGTTGGTTCTAAATTTTCAATATAACTCATAAAGCTATACTGACTATACATATATATGAATTTTTTATGATATGCCTATTTGTATTTCCCCAATATATATTACTACATAAGAATTGCTGAAACCAGTTTAGATAAAAAGAAACATGTTATTTTACTCAATTTCTCACTATTCTCTTCGATCATCAAGAAACCATCAGTTTATTTAATATAATGTGAGCTCTGTTTTCATTATCTTAAATATTTATTGTTTTAATTAGTCTTAAATATTTTGTCAAGATTTTATACTTTCATTGACAACTCAACATTTGTGTGTCAATTAAATAATCTAACATACAAGATGAATAACATGAGTATAGTGTCCATGGATCTGTTTAGACTAGCTTAACAAAGGTCCAAATTTCACTTGTTTGCTCGTGCATGCACTTCTCTCCATAGTAGCCACGCAGGTCAGGTGGCCTTGCAGGCCCAAACATGGGCTCAAGCATGGGCCCGAGTGCAGTGCCAGTTGTGGCGCAAGCACCACCTTGTCGCCAGACGTACGAATGAGGAAATGAGACACAGATGTTCGGTATCTCTAGGTCCTGGCCCTCCTGGCCTGATAGGCATGGGTGTGGGCTTGCAGCCCTAGAGGTTGGACTTCTTCCACAGCAGGACTAAGTTGAGCCACATGGTTGTTTTCTTTCCAATAGACTTTGCACTACACCTCAAGTCCTCCTATGCATGGGTCCCTGAAATGCTTTTCTTGTGACTCCATGGAAGAATCCTATTTCCACCAGCAACAAAACTACAATCATATATAGCACTTGATTGTAAGAGTTATACAATCAAGAGCTGAAGGTGAGGCAGGATAGTAAAGAAGGTAGGAAAATTCCTTGACCAATGAAATGGGGAAACTGAGACAAGATAATTAAACAAGGCCAAACAATAAGACAACTGGTGAATTGCAAGACCTTATCTTCCCTAACCAAGGACACTTGAGCAAATGGTTTATACCACTCTGCCGTAACCAGAGAATACATAGCGTAAATCACCCTAGTCAGGGAGATGAATAACAGAGACCCAGATAGTGCCATTTGTGCCCATCCAACCCAAGGACGAATGAAGTCAGGGAAACAAATAACAAAAATCGAATTAGAGCCAGACAAACCCAATATAAAATTAAAGCAGTGAAGCTGGCCAGAGAATGATCCAAAACTTCACATATGCTCATTTTAACTCATCAGCATATTAAAGAATGCATCTGGAAAGCTGATGAATATTCTGCTGAAACTCTCACCTAAGACCTCCCCAAAGATTCACACTCACAAAAGAGAGATTAAAAACCTTCTAGACAAAGGATGCCAGTGCTGTCTCTGGAGCACACCCACGCCTTTTTATCCATTCAGGCACGCATGTTCACTTTTCTCTCCTAAACTCTAGGAGTCCCCACCGGACTTAGCAGCAGGTAGCATTAGATCATTCTGAGCTAACCCCCCGAAAATATCTCCGAGGCCCCTTTTCTCTTAATTTTCAGAGACCTAATAGCAGTTCCACCTTGGCTCACTTCTTTCTGATGACCTTTCTAGAGAGGCAAAGCAGAGCACCACCTAGGCCCTCTCCTGTTGCTTCTTCTACCTTTCCTTTGTTTCACTGCTCCCAGCTCTAATAAACGTAGTCTCAAAATCACTTAGACTCATGTTGTGAAATCTTTCCTGCCCGAGTCAAGAGCACGCACATATGACAGGCCAACGGGAGGCAGACCCTCTTGGCTGGGTCCCTTTTTGGTGGCAAAGGGACTTCTTTCCTGCTGCTTATCTTTTTTCCACAAAGCATGCTTTTAAGGAAAAGTGACTGTCAGAGAAAAGCAGTTTAAACTTCATGTAAAGATTCAGGGTACACAGTCATATCTCAGTAGTCACAGGAACTGATTCCAGGACCCATACCCCCCAACCCCAGGGTACTCAAATCTTTGGACATCCAAGTCCCTGGTATAAAATGGAGTGGAATTTGTATGTTACCTGTATTTGCCTATAAGCTACAGTGGAGTATACCTAAATTTCATTCCATTTTTGTGGGTTCAGCATAGTGCAAGGTATATGGCAAATTTAATTTTTGCTTTTTGAAAATTCTCAGAATTTTTTTTCAAATATTTTCGATGTGAAACTCACAGATGAAGAGGGCCAACTATACTACAGTCATAATAATGCAGAGTGCTAAAAAGTATATTTGCATATATTTATCCAAGAAAATAAAATATACTAGAAAACCAATTTCTCTTAATAGTACTATAAAATACAATCAATTTTTTTTGTATTATCCTCACCTGAAGACAATTTTATTTCACTTCTTTTAGAGAGAATGGAAGGGAAAGAAAGAAATATCAGTGCAAGAGAAAAGCATTAATTTGTCGTTTCCCATAGATATCCTGACCACAGAATTTATGCAACTGAACTGGGAATGGAACCCACAATCTGGTATGTTCTTGCTCTAAAATTGAACCCACAGCCCTTCAGTCATGGGACAATACTCCAACCAACTGAGCCACATGGGCCAGGGCAATACTGTCTGTCTTCTTTTGGTTTTAATAGTGCAGGATAAATTTCATTTAAGCATGTTTACATACTTGACTATAGTTATGAAAAAAATTTAGAATATAGGAAATGCTGTATGTAACAGGGTAAACAACATGTGAAAGTCAACTCCTTTTTCTCTGTTTATCTGGCAAGTAGCATTGCCACACTCTTTTATTACAGTAAAATACTGCTAGAATGACTTGTAAATATTAATTTGCCTCTCGAAATCTGTTGCAAGTAAACTTTAGATCAAAGTCCTCTTTGCCATCAAGACATGGGAATAAATATTTTAAACTGAAGCCTTTATTTTTGAATATCATTTTAAATGAGTTCCATGTGGAATTTTTCCTGTTTACTTTTTTATTTACCTGGTAGAGTTTAAAATAGTTCCTTGGTTGAGCTTTAAGTGGACAAATAAGTTCAATATTTAATGTCTATATGAAAATATATTCTATATAATAATAATTTTCCATTCTAACCAATTCTCTTATTTACTGATAAAATATCTACTGATATGTTCTTAGCACCATTTTTCAATTCCTTAGCAAGGGGAGGCCTACCTAACTATGAAACTGTAACTGAACCTCGTAACCTGGAATGGTTGTTTTCATGGGGACTGCTTCTGGATTTTTCTCTTCAGGTCACAAAACACAAGTCTAAATTGAATGATAACAAAAGGAGAAAAACATCTCTAATGTTCTGTAGTAGCATTCAAGCAGATAACTGTCTTACTATGTGTACCTCTCTGTCTCATTTTAAAAGAAAGTTAGTGAACTACATCAACCAGAACCCCATGAAACAAGTAACATGAACCAGACTTATGGAGTTTTAGTGTCTTTTAAGATAATTCATCCAAATCAAATTAAAAGACAGAAAGGAGAAACAGACAGCTAGGTTAGAGGTTATTTTAAAGTCTTTACATATCAGGGACATTGATTAGAAACTATAAAATCCAAGTGTCCTAGCCAAAATATAATTTTATACATAGTACTCTTTGAATAACATAATAACAAGAAATATAATAATGTATTAATTAGTCTAAATATGTTTAAATTTTATTGTGACATTTGTACGGATAGAAAAAAAGAAGACTTAAGTCCAAGATAATAATTGCTGTCTATTAGAGGACTTAAAATGATAATGTCCATTAACTAAAAATATAAATTCTAGCAAAATACTTTGTCTTCAGAAACTGTGTTACCACTTTAGAAATGGAGAAATGTGTTATTGTTTTGTTTTATTTTGTTCTCCTGATGCCCAGACTCTTGTTCCCCATCTAAGGAAGATGAATTAATTATAGCTCAATAAATTTGTAGGAAGGTCTTCAAGAAGTCTGTTATTTGGTAGTGTACCCTAGGCTAGTTCAACGAAGGTTCCCTCATTTACAAATTCAACGTATCATCTCCTTCAATTAACTGATCACTTTTGAAGAAAGCATATTTTGAATGCTTTCCTTTCCTGATATTTTACTCCCCAACTAGTCTGCACCCACCCCAATTACCCCTTACATACCCCACACAATAGAAAACCTCATGGACAAAGCCTTGATCTGGAATCAGTCCTCTTGCTGAAGACATGGCACTCAGCTTTCATACAGGCATGTGGACACTGGTAATGAAGGGTGATCAGACAACACTCAGCTATAGCCCATTCCATCTTACCTGGTTTACTAAGGACAGGCCTGGGATTTTGCTTACCACTCTGGATCCATGGAATGTCCAGCCTTTGTAAGTATGCCTCTTTGAAGCACTGGATCTGATTCTAGTATCCTACCTGTATTTAGTTCAAACAATATCCTATAGACATTGGGAGCTTATAAATATTGTTGAAGAGGGGAACCATGTCATCGTTGAAATATTTAATGCAAGCTGATGACTGTTACAAGCAGAGAGATTTTAAGCAGTAGCAAGCTATTGCAAAATGACAGATGGGTAGATCATTATGATCATTTCAGAAGTTATAGTCCTTAGAAATTGGCCAGAAAATAAACACTTCTAAACAATAATAGAGCAAAAAATAACAAGAAGTTTTTTAAAGTGTAAAATGACACTCAATCATATTACATTTCTTCAAAAGGGTAAATGTGGGTACTAAAAATAATCTCACTATGTTAAAGACAAAACTCAGAAAACTCTGTCATAGAGAACTGCCCTCTCCTTATATATACTATTATAATGATCTAATTAAATCAGTAATTCATATTTGGGAGCACAAAAAAAAAAGAAAAAATATCCCTAGAATCATAAACATTATTTATATCAATACAAAATAATAATAAATGGTATAATGACAAGGTTAAGAACAAAAGGTTGTCATTGGATTCTCAAGTCTAAACATAAAGAAGCTTTGGGACACAGATTATTTAGAGGGAATTCATCTTAAATATGATATGATAGAGGATGGTGAGTTATATGTAGCTAAAAGACCTAAAAATAAAAAAAAAATATTTTATATTGCTAAGTATCTGATACTTGACTCAGTAGTGTGATGTATCTGGAGGAAGAATTAAGATCTGAGTTAACTAAAGTTTCTGTCTCAAAAAATCCTATGTTACCACTAGAACAATGTAACCCAAAAGTCAGTAGACATATGTCAACTCATTTCATAGCAGAATTCAAGCTGTCTGAGCAGTATGAAGGGTGAAGCTTATGTAATTAGAGTGGACTGCACAAATCTGCATACCAGTGTGAGATCCTCACCTCAGCAGCGATATAGAAAGCAACTCCAATGTGTCTGCGACCACCTGAAAGACCAGCAGAGCCTTAGAGCAATGACTACTAAATTATCATTTGTTACATACATAGAGCACAAGGTGTTAGATGATGAGTGCAGTTCAAGAATAGACCACCAGAGAATTTGAACAGAAGTGTTTATTATTTCCAGAGTACAGAGGAAGCACACAGCACACCCAAGGGGCCATACAGGAAAGTCAAGACAGAGTAAAGACAGAGAAAAAATGACCTGGGCATATGCTTTTATTAGAGTTTGTGGGTAAAATATTTTGGTGTTCTTAGAATAAGGTCAGATGGTCAATTCCAACCATTAGAATGGGGTTTTCATAAAACTCAACCGGGTCTCACCTAAGAGGTATAAAGGAAAAGGCACTGGAAAGGAAGAAAGGCTGTTGACCACAATGGCTACAGGAGAATTCATATCAGGAACTTACATATTTACATGTGGTTCTGCCAGTCATTATCTAGGACATGTGTTTGTACGAGGGGACTAGTGTCAGTTTAGGGTCCCTGGAGGCCACTTGTCCAAACAAAATGGATACTGAAACAGTAATACTGTGGAGTAGCTTAGCTAAACTCTTTGCCTAGACAGAGGCCGGCATTATGCCTACAGCAGTAGAAGAATCAATACGATATCCTTATGAAGATGCCAAAAGTAAAAGGTTAGAATACACTTTCTGGATAAAAGCACTCAACAAACTAGGAATACAGGTAAATATCATCAACCTGACAAAGAAATCTATTAAAGATCCCACAGCTAACATCTTGCTCAATGATGAAAGACTGGATATTTTCTGCTAAGATCAGGAACAAAATAAGAATGCTTACTCTTATCACAGCTATTGTTCTATTCAACAGTGTACTGGAGGTTGTGGCTGGGAAAAAAGAAGGAGGGAGGGAGGGAGGGAAGGTAGGAAGGAAGGAAGAAAGGAAGGAAGGAAGAAAGGAGGGAGGGAGGGAGGGAGGGAATACAAAAAAATTAACTCAAAATGAATCAAAGACCCAACTATCGGAACTAAAATTATAAAAACCTTAAAACAAGACATAACTGTAAGTTTTCATGATTTCAGATTTAGCAAATGATTCTTAGATATGTTAACAAAGCACAAACTAAAAAGAAATAAAAAATAGATAAATTTAACTTCATGAGAAATAAAAAAAATGCTTCAAAGAACACCATCAAGAAAGTTCAAAAGCAGTTTCAGAAGGGGAGAAAATATTTACAAATACATGATAAGGAATTTGTGCCAAGAATATATAATAACACATACAACTCTAACATAAAAGGAAAATGTAATTGTAAAAATAAG
The DNA here is from genome assembly GCA_004026545.1 of Mormoops blainvillei. Lineage (NCBI taxonomy): Eukaryota > Metazoa > Chordata > Mammalia > Chiroptera > Mormoopidae > Mormoops > Mormoops blainvillei. Next base: position 179,220 of record PVJD01002616.1, on the reverse strand, counting down.
AAAAGAATCTGGATACACTTTCTCATCTAAATAAATGCACAAATGGCCAATAAGTACATAAAAATGCTCAATATCATTAGCCATCAAGGAAATGCAAATCAAAACCACAGTAAAATGTAACTTCACACCAACTAGGATGACTAGAATCAAAAAGTTTGATAATAACTATTGGAGAGGATATGGAGAAATTAGAATCTTCATACACTGCTATTGAAAATGTAAAATGCAGCTGCTTTGAAAAACAGTCTAGTATGTCCAGGAACAAATATAGTTACCAGTAGACATAGAAATTCCACTCTTAGATATATATCCAAGAGAAATAGCAACACCTATTCATCAGTAGTCTCTTAACCCTTTATTATGCCATCATTTTTCTTTTAATTATCAATATCAAGGATGCAAATGGTTTTCATCTATTCCTATATACTGAAAACTTAGCACTGAGTGAGTGGGAATACTTCATGAGTTCACAAATATATTTCAAGGCTTAGAATGGTGTTTGGCACAGAGAAGGTCCTTAGTAAGTACTTACTTAATGAATACAGATGTTATCTTTTCTAATTCTGGAAATAAACAAATTACAAATAATTTCACAGTCTATGTCATAACCTAGATTATATTTTAAGTGGTCATTTGTTCTTGCTTTTAAGAAACACATTTTCATTTTTATTTCTATATATAAAGTATTAAATTTTTATTTTAATGTATAATTTATAATATAAAATATATTAAATATTACATTTAACTTTAAATTTTATCCCTATATATAAAATATTAATTTCTAATTTTGTTCCTATGTATAAAACATTAATTTTTAACTTAAATATTTATTTCAAGAAAACATTTACATCTGATTCTTGAGGGAACCTATTAAAGTAAATAATTTGCATTACATTTTGTTCAATTCTTATCAAAAGGGAAACAAATGACTCAAAGCACTAATTTATTTACTCTATAAATATTTATTTAATGTCTAGTATATGTCAGGGACTACATTAAGTTCTGAAAGTTAAAAAGGTGAGAGATAGGTTGGAGTTTAAAGCACAAGAGTTCTCATGAATCTCTTCTGGAGATAGCTAGGATTTTGAAAACCATCTTTTAAAGCACATACATCTGGTGTTTTAAACAAATTTATCAATTTTTTGTATTTGTTTAAAGCTAGAGTTTCAGGGGGAAACAAAGTATTGAGTTTGCACTCATAATTACTTTCACAGGTACTCCATTTCTATTATATGTAGTTGAAATTAAAGTGATCATCATGCTAGTGTCCTTCAAAAACTACCATTTCTACTGTTTCTGCTGTTCCTAACTAGGAAAAATGGCACTTGCAATTTAATAGATTAAAACAAGCATCCCATAATTATTTAATTTATATTTATTTCATTGGAATCATGTCTGTGTTACTGAGTTTATTAACTATTTATATTCTTTTTCATAAATATCTTTTTTTTTACCATAAGTAGTTAACTAGTTATTAGTAAAGGAAGCAAACGAAGTTAGGCATTGAGTTTAATAAAGTGGGGAGCATTAACCCACTTTGCTGGCCAGAAAGCTATTGCATTTACAGACTCATTCGCATACTCTGAGGGACTGCTGCTGAGGAGGATTAATCCCAAAACCACAGGAAATCTCCCCAGGAGCACTGATTGCCTTCCAGTACCAGATTGTTGGGGGATACAGGAGGAAGAGCTAGACCAAAGAGACCTGTCAGTCTAACTAGGAGATACAGACTCATCCCAAAGCCTGTAAAGACTTTAGAAGCTCATTGATTATGTTGGAAAAGTACCTGGTCCATCCCGACCTTCTGTGAGTATAATCCCAGTGTAACAAAAAGTCTCTCTCTCTCTCTCCACCCCAGCCAGGTAATGCACTTACCCCATATGTTCATGTGCTCTCTCGCCTGGGAGCATGCAACAAAGTTGGTCTAGCAGCAACAGGTACCCACAACAGATGGTATTGGCTCCAAACACAAAGCTTTAACATGAAGCAGAAACTGTGGACACTGACATTTGTTTTGGCCTTGCTGAGGAAACAATTAGAGTTTTTAGTGGTGAGATGGGCAGAGATGAGACACAGGGGCGCCCTTTTTAATTTGTATCATGAATAAACCACCCTGCCTCACCACAATTTCCCATGCATAGGTCCTTAGAATGCTTTCCTTATAATTCTGTGGAAGAGTCTGATTTCCACCATAATATTTTTAGTTTAAATGCTCATTTTTATAGATTTATATACTAAGATCTTCACAGTGATTGACTTGGGACCATGGACAATACAATTACATAATACACCTGAACAATACAACACAAAACAATAGACAAATAGATAACGAAGTGTAATTAGACAACACAAAGGCGGCTAGGAAACCATACTAAAAGTTAGTTACACATTGAACCTTCCAAAGCTAGTATTTATGCTTAACATTTCATTGCTAATCATGGTGGAACAATTTTTTGGCAGCCTGAAAAGAATAAATGTTTTACATTTCTCTTTCAACCAATCTCATACAATTTATACAAATCTCTGTATCCAGTCCACTTTTGACTTAGTACTTCTGGCTAATGTAGCTGGTGCATAAAACTCACATATCTTTGGATAAGATTGTTCCCCAAGGAATTTTGGTGTATGTGGATTCTCTAAGTCTTCTGAGAACACTCTCTGGTAATCTATGTACCATTTTTATTTTTTATCCAGCTTCAAATAATTACTCCTTCCCTTGTCAGCACTTACCCATTGCAGCGTGTCTTTTTCCCAAACCTTCATGGGTATGTATTTCTATTATCTCAAATAATGTTGTAGTGCAGTAGTGAACATTCTAAAAACTGCATAGTTATTTAACTTGTTGACCTTTAACAAATAGATAGCCAGATGTTCCTCCAGAAAAATTGGTTGATTCAAGAACAACAAAGAATTGCAACTCAGCACATGTAGACTAATAGCAAACCATGCATAAGTCCGGAGAAGCAAAACGCAGATATGCTTTTCCTCAAATTGAGTTTAAATATTCATCAAAGGGGAAAATGCAATAAAAATACTAAGTAACAGCAAAACAAAAGAATTAAGTTGCATTTTAGTCAATGAATTGGAAGCAGGTGTTAAACACAGTGAAGTTCCTCTTTTTATGTCTCCTAGTCAAGAAACGAGAATAAAAAGAGTAGCAGTAAATTCACAAAGATAACTATAATCTACTTCTCTCAATATCCATTAGGGGAAAACAACCACAACATCAACACTAAGATTAAAATTAACTTTGCAATACCATGTTTTTGTTTCTATGAAATAAATTCAAAATTCAAGCCAAGAATAATTTGAACATTTACAGAATACATCAATAATACATCATTACCCAGATCTTATTTAATTCACTGTTTTTAATTTTCTGTTGAACAAGTAGGGTTTATGAGAATTTAGCATCTGAATGTAAAGGGGAATTTGGAAAATGCTTTCTTTAAATTTGCATGTCTTTAGCTCCTGAATAGCCATCAAAGTAATTGTTTCTTAAATGTTATGCAAATTTTTTCTCCTGTGTTGACCCTAATCAAAGCAATTAATTCCATAATGAAGTCTTTCTTCACAAACACCATCTTATTATTATCTTGGTCTAAATTAATAATATCATGATAATAATTAGTAGATTTGAAATCATCTACTTTTTCTTACAGCATGTGGACTCCTTTTAAAAGAGCAACATGGATGAAAATTAGAGTAAAACATTGCAGCTGTGTTGATTAGTGTGCCCTCCTAACCTTAGCATCTGGGACATCGGCCTTATTTAAATTTGAATGTGATGTAGCTGTAATGTTCTTTCACTTACCAGACACAACTGCTAAGTAAAAGCATGTATATTACATATTACACGTAACTTATACTTATTATATTATATATAAAAGTATGTATGATGATTTATATGTAACTAGTATATAATATAAATAAGACTATATATGTAACTATTTATTTGCAACCAGTGTACACTCATAAACACACATCCACCCAAATATATTTTTATGTATTTGTCCTGTGATTATTGGAATCATCCCTGTATTTTTTCTATAGTTTTATTCATTAAAAAGATTTATAGCTATCTATACAGTTTGTATATTTATTGCAAATTTATAATTGACATGATCCTAGCCAGTAACATCTAGAGAAAACAGTAAGGCAATAAAATGTTTCAAGCATTTCCATTTACACATACCCCTAGTGTTGAAACAAGAATGTTCATTATGTAGAGGTCTATGCATTTAATCCGAAATCCTTCAGGTAGGTTTTCCTCACTGATTTGCTTACTCTAATGTTATACTCTAATATATTTACCGAGGTTCTGGGTTTTTACACGGCTTTTTGTTTAATCTTAAACGGTCTGTCATCTTGGCATTGCTATGAAGGGATTCTTTCTTATAAGTGTTCCCAGTATAAACCTCTCAGAAATATTTTTCCATTTGTACCATATACCTTTGAAGGTGCATCATTTAATTTATTTCAATCTCATACATTTTATATATATATATTCATCTAATTCATTAGTACATATAACAGTTATTATTGCAATTATTTGTGTATGTCCTCACAATATTCTACTTATGTTTAATATTGTACCTCAGTAAATAAAATACAGAAACATTACACCATTTGGACACCTTTCCCACCCTTAGTTATATTGTTACCAACAGTATTTAACTAATTATTAATTTTTTTAAAAGGGTGGGAACAAAGAGACAGACATTGAGCTTAATAAAAAGGGGAGCATGAGCGTGCTTGCTGGGCCAGGAAGCTACAGCTCTAAACCCAAGGGTTCACGGCTCTGCTCTGCCAAGGGGATTACAATTTCTCCTCTCTCCCCTCCAGTGCCAGGTTGTTGGTGGGCACAGGGTAGTAGCTTGACCAGAGAGGCCTGTCAGTGTAACCAGGGGATTGTGAACCCACCCAAATCCTGCTAACATTTGGGCAATTGACTGATCATTTTATAAACACTTCTGGTCTTTTCCAAACCCAAACTAATATAATCCCAAGGGAACAAAGAAAATCTCTCGCTCTCGCTCTCCCCACCACCCCTCTTTCTCTCTTGCTTGTGACTTGCCCTCACCCCATGCATTTGCACAGCCTCTCTCCATAATGATGTGGCCTTAGCAGCTGTGTGGCTGTTGGCTGCACAGACTCCACATGCATGATAGAGCCTGAATACCGCAGCACAGCAACGGCCGGCAGCTGGAAAAGCACGCTAGGCTAGCCAGATGCTGGATTGGACTGTAAAATACGGAGCAGAAACTCCAGGCAGTGGCCTCTATACTGGCCCTGCTGAACATAGGATTGGAAATTTTCCATGACCGGAGAGATGAAGATGATATATTGTAAAGTCCAGAGGGGATCCCTTTAATTTTACATCATTAATACAGTTTACCATGCAGCCCCATCCCCCTGTGCGGGTCTCAGGGAATTATTGTCCCGGCGATATCATAAGAACTTATTTTCCACCAATAACACTATAATCACAATATGTATGACAATTTTACAAGATACTGCTATGATGTTTCTTTAAACCATAAGGTACTTTAAAGACAGTAAGAAAACACACCCTTTTACATTTCTGGCCCCCTTAATTCCTTCCTGAAAATCCCCATTGTATTTCTTTTCAGGTTAAAAAAAAATCACTTAGCATTTCTTTTATTGTGTTCTGGTGTCAATAAATTTTACTTGAAAACATTTTTATTTCACTTACATTCTTGAAGGATATTTTTGCAGGGTACACTATTTCTAAGTTGACAGTTGTTTTTCCCTCAGCATATTTAAAGTTTTTCTTTTTTTAATTACAGTTGATGTTCAATATTATATTAGTTTCAGGTGTACAGCAGTCTCTCAGCAAGTTAAAGACCTTATTCCACCGTCTTCTAGCACCCATAAAGTTCGTTGAAAAGTCACATATTGTCTTATAATATGTCACATTGCTCTGGCTTCTTTCAGGACTTAAAAACAAATTTTATTTTGCAGTAATTTTCTATGATATCCCTAAGTATTTGTTTAGGTATTTTAAAACATACGTGCATGTTTTGCTTTGAACACATTGAGATTCTTGAAACTGTACATTTATGTTTTTTACCAAATTAGGAAAATTTTTATTTAATATTTGTTAAATAGTATTTCTGCTATTCTTTTTCAGGGACTGAAATAACAAGTATTCTAGACATTGTGATATTTTCTTAGAGGTCCATGAGCCTGTATTAGTATTTTTCAGTCTTCTAGAAAAAAGGAGAATATATTCTTTATATTGAAAACATTGTATTGATCTTTTTCCATTTTACTGATTGTTCCCCTTGTAACCTCCATTTTCTTGTTAAGCCAATCAATGAAATTTTATTTCAGATGTTATTTTTATTGGAGTATTTCCATTTGGTTATTTTTAATTGTTTCTAGCTCTCTGCTATTACATATATTTTCACTCATCACAAAAATATTTTTTCATGTTAATGAGTATAGTTATTACTGGGACTATCAAGCTTTCTCTAATGAAAGCAACACCTGGGCCATCTTAGGGATAGCTCCTGTTTACTGTTTTTTATTTTTGAGAATGGACGATATTTTCCTAGTAATTCAATGCTGAATAATTTTGGTTTATATTTGAGCATTCTAAAAATGATACCGTGAACGTGAAGGAGTCTGTTATACGCTTTAAAGACCTGAGTATGTTTATTTAATAGGAAATTAACTAAAATAGATTCAAAATTCAATCTCTGTCTTGGAGAACAAATGAAATCTGATTTCAATGTCTTCATCCACAGTTTGGTTACTTGCTGTCTACCCCATGTATGTGGTGCTTCAAGAATTAATAAGATTTCAGACAGTTTGTACATAGAATGCACACATTTCCTCCTTTGGTCACCTCACTAAGAAATTCACTCTGCATTTTTCTGGGCTATGATTGTATTATACCCTAGTTCTCTATACCATAAAAATGAGCTTTTTTTATACCAAACTTTCAAATTCCAAACACAAATTTATGTATGGCCTTGCCTGTGGCTAAAAGCCATGAAACAGAACATTTACTCATGTTTTAGCTTCTATGTAGCTGCTGGTCTTCAAAGTCTACCTGTTCCATTCATGCTACAAACATTTCAGTGGTCTTATTTTTCATTTATCTATCTATATATTTATATATAGATATATTGATATATGCACATAATATCCATATATAGATATAGATGATATGTAGATATAGACATATATAGATACAGACATAGATATAGATATAGATAAAGATATAGATAGATACAATGTATAGCCAATATAAATCCAGTGTGGTTTTAAAAATTATGTTACACCTATCTCTGTATTAATTGTCTATGCTTGGCTTGTTTTTTGTTTGTTTGTTTTTGTTTTTATCATGATCATTATGCACTAAGCTCTGTAAATGTCTAAATTTGTGTTATTATTATGGGGTATATTTGGTGTCCATAAAATGTGTATTATATTGGTTAGATACAATGCATGTGCATCTTGCTTTTCTTTCTAAAACATATAAAACATATCAGTGACTCAGACCACTGTGATCTCAGAAATATGTGTTTTTAATAAGGATGTAAATGATTAGTTTTCAGTGATTAATATTAATAAGTAAAGATTTACATACAATTTAAAATTAAAGAATAAAATGTCAGTGAGGTAACAGTGGCAAATACCACCATTGTTCTTTCAGGGATGGAGAAGTGGAATTTATAAGGCTATAATTGTTTTAACATCACAGATCTAGGAAAAGTGGAGACAGTATTTCAACTCAAACAAAATTACTTATTCAATTCCTTTCTTCCACAATAATCCCAGATTTGAAACTATTTCTAAATATCTTAATGACTTCTAGCAATAAATTAAATCTAAAGCTTTATTTTTAATCTCTGTGTATTTATATATTTCTAAGTTATTTCTTACAGAGCCTAGAGTTGTAACTTAATTTATATGCTACCTAAAAATTAGTACCTTTAATTATTATATTTACAGAATTAATCTAATGTAATAATTAATGAGTTTGGGTTTCCAGTTAGTATCTTGCCATTTGCTTTTTTTGTCACACTGTACTTTGTGGGGTACTTCCCTCTTTTTTGGTCTTCTACTGGATGTCTTAAGAATTGTATATTTTTTTACTATTGGCTTATTATCTATATTTTCTATTTTTAGAGGTGTTTCTAGTTTTTGTAAGATATTTAGCTTATTAAAGTTTATTTTCAAATAATAATATCCCATTTCATGTGTAGTGAAAGAATCTTACCGTGGTACATTATTGTTTATCTCCTTCCACCCTTTGTACTGTCGTCACACAATTCACATTGACATGATTTATTGTCCTCCTAATGCATTGCTTTTATGTTTGCTGAATAATTAATTCTTTAAAAATGTAAAACACTAGGAAAATGTGTCCACACAATTTCCATTTTCAGCATTGTTCATTCATTCATGTAGATTTGAATTAACAGATGGTGTCATGTTTCTTCTGCCTGAAGTACTTCCTTTAGTTAAAGAAACATAGATTAATTTTTTTTTTAATTGAAGATAGGTCTTTTTTTGTTTTGATTTATTGTTCAGTCATTCTTATCTTTGTCTTGAATACTTGATATGTGGTTGTTTTTTTCTAGTTTTAAGATTTTCTCCCTATCTCTGGCATTTAGGAATTTGATTTTTATGTACTTTCATATAGTTATTTTTATATTTATTCTGCTTAGTTTTGTTGAGTTTGTTGGATCAGTGGGTCTAAAAATTTCATCAAATTTGGAAACTATTTGGATAAAATTTCTCTCTCTTTCCCTATTTTTCTTTCTCTGTCTCTCCCCCCCCTCCCCCGTCACACACACACACAAATACACAAGGCCTATCCAAAATATATCCAGCCATGTAATATGAAAAATAGAGACATTTATTGAAGAAGATACAAGACTCAAAAATATTGTGAATAACACAATGACACCTCAGCTCCCTTCCAAGTAGGCACATTGGGACCTTGCAGAGTTCTCCCAATTGCCAACAGCTGCTCCATCATATTTTCCTGAATCCCATTGATGGTATAAAATCTCTTCCCTTTCAAAGGTGATTTTAGTTTTGGAAAAAGAAGACACAAGGTGCCAAATCTGGGCTGTAGGGGGGCTGAGTCACATAGGTGATTCTATGTTTTGCCAAAAAATTTTTCATGAGACTTGATGCATGAACGGGCATGTTGTCAGGATCAAGCTGTCAATCACCAGGTGCCCTTAGCTGTGCCCTTCTGAATCATCTGAATAGTTTCCACAGAGGAATGCTCAAGATTAATGAAAAATCTGATGCAAATTCATTGCTCTACTTGCTCATGCTCACTCAACTGCATGTGCCGACCCCACTGACTAGTACAGTGAAGTCATCGTTGTTCATGCATGTGCGTTCCTTGGCTACCAGGTTACATTGATGTCGCACAAACCATACTCATTATGTTAACAAAGGCTGGACTTTTTCCAGACAGACCTAATATATATACACACTAATACACGTTTATATATGTGTGTGTGTGTGTGTGTGTGTGTGTGTATGTGTGTATACACATAATTTTTTTTCCTCACTTTTGTCTTCTTGGGCTTTGATTGCATATATGCTAACCTGGGTAATGTCTCACAATTCACAGCTCTGTTTATTTTTTCAGTCCTTTGTCTCTCTCTCTCTTTCATTTTAGATAGTTTCCATTTATTTAAATTCTGTGATTTTTTTCACCTGCAGTCTCCACTCTTGTCTTTATTACTTCCAGTATAATTATAATTTAAAATATAGATATATAAATCTCAAGAAATTCATTTTTGTTTCATATTTCTTATAATTTTATATAATTCATATTTGTTTTATTTTATATTTTTAATTTTCTTCTTCATTGATCATGTATTTCTTCTACCTTCCTAAAGCTTTTAAGCATATGGTATATCCATCCGTCATTTCGGTGTTGATTCTAATTAAATTGTGTTTCTCTTGGTTATGGTTTACATTTTCTTGCTATTAACTTTGTTGTTTATTATTATTATTATTGTTATTACTTAAGTTGGACTATTCAGATTTTAAAGCCTGTTGCTGGATTGATAGAGTTTATAAAATAGTGTCTGATTTTGTCTTACACTCAGATACATTTCTTAGAATTAGTTTAAACATTTAAAAAATATTTTATTTATTTGTAGAGAGAGTGGAAGGGAGGGAGAAAGAGAGGGAGAGAAACATCGAAGTGTGAGAGATACATCAATTGGTTGCCCCTTGTACTCCTTCAACTGGGGACCTGGCTAGCAACCCAGGCATGTGCCCTGACTGGGAACTGAACCAGCGACCCTTTGGTTCACAAACTGGCACTCAATCTATTGAGTCATACCAGCTGGGGCAGTTTAATCATTTTTAAGATTGTTTTCCACTTTGTTATCACCGGGCCTGAGTAGTTTTTAGTTAAGTGACCAGTCAGTCTTACTACTAAGTTGACATAACTCTGAAGATTCTGCCCAACCATTATTTGGTGTTTATCTCTGAACTGTATAAGCATAAAATATTCCCAGCTATGTGTGAGTTTTATTAATTGCTCTGCCTTTGGCTTTCCTAGGCCTTGAGTCAGCTCTGGGATGCTTAAGCTTATGGATTCCTTTCTTTCCCTGAAAGTTATTCTGGATCTGGCTTCATGAAATTGTATCCTACACTTGCATAGATTGATATTCATTAAAAGAACTAGAGAAACTCTATAAAAATACCTTGAGCTCTTCCTTATATTCCTGTTTTCTCTGGTACACTGTCCTCAAAATTCCAATTGCTTTATTCTCTATGAAACTCAATCTCTGTCTTCCCACCTCAGAGTGACATAAGACCAACCTTGCTTTACAAACCCTAACCTGCTCTTAATCCTCAGGACATTGGCTCCATTCTCAAAGATGGAAAACTACGAGATCACAGGGTTCACCTCGTTTCCTTCCATTCTCTCAGGGATCACAGCCCTATTCTTCTTTTTTCTAATTCGTGAAACTAATTATATAATTTTGTTTAGCTTTATAGCTATGTATGGAAATTGATGCTGGCTTTTGTTTGGGACACATGTCTTCACAGGCTAACTAAATTTTTTTTGCATTATGACTAATTTGCAAAAGTAACAAAGAAGAGAAGGCAAACCCTAAAGTACAAGCATTCTTTAAGTTTCTTGGGTTATTTCTGCAACTATCCCATTGGTCTAAGCATGTCACATGGTGAATCCCAGAGTTAATGGATGAAGAAGTTGAACAAGAAAATGGGTAGGGAGTTTTGTAATCTACTAGGGACCATTATTATAATATCAGTCACACAAAGTTTATGATCAATTACAATAGCTGAACAACCATTAACAGGTGCTGTATTGATGTACTCCAGGAAAGAGATTACATCTGGAACAATAGCTGCAGTAGAAGACACCACTTGGTATACTGTACACCAATTTACTATCTTTTTCCAATACCCATCTCTCTTTGGTAGATACTGGACAGTGTTAAATGAGGAAGTAATGTGAATTCCCATCTCTACATTTTTCAAATTTTTATTGAATATTGGGATGACATTGATTTGCAACACCATGTAGGTCTCAGTATAAAACTCAAATAAAGCATCAGTAAAACACTGCATCATGTGCCCATCACAGCCAAGGAAGGTATCTTTCTGTCCCCTTTCCCTCTGGTTATCACCACATCGTTATCTGTCTGTGTGTCTGTGTGCATCCCCTCATCTTATACCCAGTCCACCCTCTCCCCTCTGACAGCTGTCTGTCTTTTCCATGTACCCATGACTCTGTTTCTATTTTGTTCAGCAGTTTATTTTGCTCATTAGATTTAACATATAAGTGAGATCATATGGTATTTGTCTGACTGGCTTATTTCACTTAGCATAATAATCTCTAGGTCCATCCATGCCATCGCAAAAGGTAAGATTTCCCTTTGTGACTTCATGTTCAGACTTCTGAGGGTGGCAACAATCTCTTCAATTCCATGGGGGATGTAGTTTTGCTTTTGGCTTACAACTTTTATAAAGCAATCGAAGGCCTTTCAATACACATTCCTAATACCATAACTCTCACCCCAAATATCAGGGAGCAAAGGAGAGATGCTCCCATTTGCTGATTGTAATTATTCTAGCTATTAATATATAGGAAGAAACTAGAAAAATATATAAAAACGAGATGGGTCTATGGACCCACTAGTGCCGTGGAACTGCAGGCTTGGGTCAAAACCCACTTTTTACCTAAACACAATGCATACTCCTTTTGAGTGGCAAGTGGACCACAGTGTCACATGCTGGATGCAGTCTCAGCATCAGTCTTAGATTGGAAGTGGTGGACAATAATCCACAGGCTCCCTGCAGGAAGATTCAGGGCACACATTTATGATTTTACTATATGGATGTTCTTCAAGCTTCAATTGCTTCCCTTTATTTCAGGAACTGTAAGTCTGCCGCTGGTCCCTGATCTTGGAACAGAATGAGTTCAGCATCTTTATTACAATGTATCAAGTGAGGCCTATTCTCAAGAGAACGAGATTTTTTTGTTTGGTTGAAATGTACCTAACATAAATTTTACCATTTTATCTACTTTTAAGCGTGTCATTCAATGGCTTTATGTACATTCACGTTGTTGTGGCACCATTAGTACGATCCATCTCCAGAATTTTGTCATCTTTTCAAGCTAAATCTTCGTATCCTTTGACAATGACTCTCAATTTCTCCCTCAAGCAACCCCTATCAACCACTATCCCACCTTCAGTCTCTGAATGGTACTATGGGGCATCCCTCCTATAGGCAAAGGCTTTGGTCTCCTCAGGAATTTTCTGGGCACAACTGGTCCTCGGGCCTGTGCATGTGTGTTTTTCCCCTGACTTCCTCATATGTGCAGCTGCTTTTAAATTTCTTAATTTTCCTCAGAGTCTTGCCCCTACATTTTCTCAGGGTTTTAGTAATCTCTTACCCCAGACATCTGTAGGTCTGTATGTCTCTCGCAATGCCTGTTGCTTCCCACAGCTTCTCTTAGCATGAAAGTTGAATGTGCCATTTTTGACCATCTGAACTCTGAGGGACATAACAAAGTCCAATCACACAGGCAGCAAGTAGGCAGATTATAGGGTCATATGTTCTGCTTACTGTGCTGGTAGTTCCTGGAAGGGAGCTGGGAACTGAACTGTTGTTTGCCCCATACCGTATTGCGCATGCTAGGAAAGGAGTAGAATAAGGGTGAAGAAAAGCACCACAAAATTCCCGACCACTTTAGTTTTGACCCACTGATCCAACAAACTCTTCATTGGGCTTTACCTTGGATGCTGTAGATCTTTGACCAATTTGCAAAACTATTATGAAGTTATCGTAGCCAGTCTCCAGTTGTTTATTTAATGTTTCCATGGGGGAGGGAGAGCTTGGAGCTTCCTATCTGCCATCTTGCTGGTGTCACTCTTCCCAGGCTTAGATTTAAATTCTTATTGTAGCTGTTAATTCAGATTAAATAGAATTTAATTAGCCTCCCTCCCCATATTGCTCCTAGAAGCTCTGTAATCAATTACCTCATTAAAAATTAATTTAATTTTATCAGTCTCAATTACTTCTTTAGACTACTGCTTCTTATAGTAAGCTGCGGAATTCTTCCCATGAACAGGTAATGTTGTTACTACCTGCCCTCCTATTGTTTCATTCAGCATCTATCCGCTTCATCTCTGCAGTACAGAAAACAGCTATCACAGTTATTTTAAAGAATTCTTACCCTCCTTTCATCAGTGGCTTTCTAGGTACATTGACAAAGGGTGTGTCTTCAAGCCCTGCTGGGATAACCTTTAGAGAATATTGAAGAAGATAATATGATAAATCAACTTAACATTGTCTTCTTACATTGTTTTGGATTCCTTACTCTACATTTCATCAAGAGTTTTGCATAGCATCTTAATCTAGTGTCATCCACGGTAGGACTTAAGTTTGTTGGCTCCTTCAGATAGCACGTTGCATCCAGAACATCTGAACACAGACCTACAAATTTCGCTGGAATAAAAACAAAATTTTGTTCATCGTTCTCTGGTGGAGCAACATTGGAGTTTATCTTGGTTTTTGCCTAGTTAAAATTATAAATGTGTTTCCTTCATTTTGATTTTGTAATTGGTCTTAATAAAACTTCTTGGATTTATGTGATAGAAAAACTAAACACAGTTATTAATTACAGTTATGTTGGTTATCTGTCAGCTTCAGATGAACTTAATATAATTTATAATAAAATTTCTATGTAAAACACACTTACTGTTTTCCATAGTGGCTGCACCAGTCTGCATTCCCACCAATGGTGTACTAGGTTTCCCTTTTCTCCACATCCTCGCCAGCACTGTTGTTTGTTGATTTATTTATGATGGTCTTTCTAGCTGGTGCGAAGTGGTATCTCATTGTGGTTTTAATTTGCATCTCTCTTATGGCTAGTGATGCTGAGCATCCTTTCATGTGTCTCTGGGTCTTGTGTATGTCTCCCTTGGAGAAGTGTCTGTTCAGTACTTTGCCCATTTTTTAATAGGATTATTTGTCTTCCTGGAGTGGAGTTCTGTGAGTTCTTTATTTATTTTGGAGCTCAAACCCTTGTCCGAGGTATCATTGGCAAATAAATTTTCCTGTGTGATTGGTTCTCTTTTCATTTTGCTGATGTTTTCTTTAGTCATGCAAAAGCTTCTTATTTTGTTGAAGTCCTATTTGTTTATTCTTTCCTTTATGTCCCTTGCTCTCTAGGGGACATATTGGTGAAAATATGACTGCATAGAATATCTGAGGTTTTCCTGCCTATGTTCTCCTCTAGGACTTTTATGATTTCATGACTTATATTTAAGTCTTTTATCCATCTGGAGTTTATTTTTGTGTGTGGTGTAAGATGGTGGTCAAATTTCATTTTTTTGCATGTAACTGTAGAGATCTCCCAACATCCTTGGTTGAAGAGGCTATTTTTACCCCATTTTATGCTTCTGCCAATTTTGTCATATATTAATTGACCATAGAGATTTGGGTTTATTTCTGGGTTCTCTATTCTATTCCACTGATCTATGTGTCTGTTTTTATGCCAGTACCAGACTGTTTTGATTATAGTGGCCTTGTAATATAGTTTGATGTCATGTATTGTGATCCCTCAGACTTTGTTCTTCTTTCTCAAAATTGCTGCAGTTATTCGAGGTTGTTTATGGTTCCATATAAATTTTTGAAATGTTTGTTCTATATCTGTGAAATATGTCATTGGTATTTTAATAGGGATTGTGTTGAATCTATACTTTGCTTTGGGTAGTATGGGCATTTGGATGATGTTAGCTCTTGCAATCCATGAACATGGAATTTGCTTCCATTTATTTGTATCTTCCTTAGTTTCTTCAGTACACAGGTTTTTCTTTCTGAGTACAGGTCTTTAACCTATTTGGTTAAATTTATTCCTAGGTACTTTATTTTTCTTGTTGCTATAGTAAATGGGATCTTTTCCCTGATTTCTGCTTCTGATACTTCATTGCTGATGTACAAAAATGCCTTTGATTTATGAATGTTGACTTTGTATCCTGTTGTTTTGCCAAATTCACTTATTAGGTCGAGTAGTTATTTGGTGGAAAAAAACAAAAGAAAGATGCACAAATAAAATGTGTGTAGCATTTTCATATTCAATTGAACACACACCATTCTATATATTTGATTAAAAAATAGTTTGGAACCGTTTTAGGTTTATAAAACCTAAAGTACTTTACAGAAAAGTACAGAGAGTTAGCATATACTCCCCACCCCCACATGTGTAGTCTTTTCCATTTTCAGTATGCCCAACCAGAGTCATACATTTGTTACAATTGATGAATCTACACTGACACATCACTATTACCCAAAATTCATAGCTTATAATAGGGTTCATTCTTGACATTGTATATTCTATAAATACATTTGATTTTTGATGCTGATGTAAGTGGTATTATTTTTAAAATTTATTTTTTAATGTTTGATGATGACACATAGAAATAGTTATTTTTAAAATGGTCTTATGTACAGAAGTCTCTCTAAATTTACTTATTTACTTTAAAATATTTGCTGTAGATTCTTAAAAATTTTCTAAAACACTGTCATGCTATGTCAAATAAAGTTATGTCCTATTTTAAAAAACTTATAAAAAACAGTTTGTAGCAATTTCTCAAGTTATTACATTAAACTTTGAAAGGCAATTTGAATCTTTAAATGTTGTTAAAAATAAACTAAATTACCTTAATTATACATCTCATATATTTAATGATTATTTTAAATTCATAAATTTTAAATTATATTCAGAACTGCAATAATAAGTATTACAAATTTATCTCCACTCTTTTACCTAAAGCTATTCTGAAATGCAATACCTTGAAATTAATTAATTTTGCTTATGACAGTTAATCCTGTTGTTAAAACATTGCTAAATTTATGGCCATAATTATTTTTAAATCCGCTAAAATGCTCTTAATATTATCTCAATATTTTTGCATGGTTTCAAGAAAATGAAAGATAACTCTCAGGCTAATCTGGGTTACAAATATAGAGTATCTTCCATTGGGCTTTCTTTTCTTTTCTTTTTTTCCCAATCAGAGGTCTCAGCTTGAAAGTCAGATCAGAACCTCAGATACCACACTCCCAGCAATCACATCCCTTTGAAACCGGCTGTAGGTTGTCAACCACATGCTCTCCCTGGGCTTGCCAAGAAACACAGACCTGGACATCACCTGTCCTTTTCCCATCAGAGCACTACTGAGCCTGATGGGAGTGAGGCAGTGGGGCCATTGGGCTTTTAATGATGACAAAGATTCCTAGAGCTTTACTTTCTATGTATTAGAAAAGGTTTTATCTGCTACAACGTTGCAATCATTTCTACAATATACTCCTATTATTTCTATTATTTGTCTTGCCCAAACAATGAATTAGGAACCAGGACAAAATGAACCATTTGGTGCCCTTTCATAGATTTTCCTCTTCCTATATGACATCAGTGTAGGTTAATCTCTCATTTCTTACCTAATTGGGTAGAAAAAAATTACATAATTGTCTAATGATTTATTCTTTGGTTTATAACATGTTTGACTCACTGAAACTTAATAACAAAGGTTTTAGGTAAAAATTTGCATGACATAAAGAAAAATTCAAGTTCTTCCAATAACATGGCATGCATTTTAAATTCTTTAAATCTATGCCCACTTTTGGTAAATGAGAAAAACAAAAAGAAAATTCTAAATTATTTTAATAACATCTTAAATTTCACAGTAAGTAATATGACTACAAAATTACTAGTTTGAAAATAGTTTTCTCCCTAGTTCCAGATTTTAAAACACTTTGAGAGGAATGTAGGCTATATCCTCCTTAGAATCGCTGCCCTAAAATGTATAAAGGCTGCTTTCATATCTCTGGAAATCTTTTTTTTTTTTTTCCTCCAGGATAATATCCACCATTCTCTCAAGCATTCTGAAATGTTTTAAGTATCATTCTTGTCCTAAGGTTTAAAGGTACACTGCAAAAACACTCTTTCCTTTTTGTGAAAAAGGAAACAAATATACTTTGTATTCAAATTTACTCTGAAATCTGCCATGAAGGCTTAAGGCAAATGCAAACATTTAAAGCCTGAGTACTAGGCAAGATTTGGGCCATTCTATAAGTAAAAACAATGACTGGTATGTGAATGAATGGAACATCTCTCAGAGAAAGTATGGAATGAGAAGAGTAAGCTGAGAACTGTGTCCTAAAGAACTGAGAAAGAACTCTGAAGGACAGGATGAAGTGGAGACATATTGTGTAAACAAAGCCGGAGGTTACATATCAAACAAGAGGGTGTGTTCAGGCAACTCAAATGCAGAGCTATGCATACTTAAATGTACTTGTAAAGTTGACATTTGTTGTCAAGTTGCCAATAAGTTAAACATGGGAGGAGAGAGGAGAGGAGGGAGTAAGAAAGAAAGGAAATTTGTATCTATTTATTTTTATTCCCGGTACACTTATTCCCACACCCACCCCGGTCCCAGACAAAACCTATTTAATATGTTGCTGTCAGTTTTTTGTTCCGGAACCAAATCTTGTCCCCCTGCATTCATTTTTAGGTATTCTAACAGATGGAGATCATTAACTTTATTTTGTTAATAGAAAAATGATATTCAGATTTCTCTGCTAATGATTCATGTACCATGAGCATTTCCATGAAGAAAACAGAGAAATAGAAACACTATTGTTCCTAAGCAAGAAATGTGTTATTATTTCATTTCTGAAATATGTATTGAATATATTTAAATGTATATAATTTTAGACCCAAAAATAATATACTTTTGTAACTGCAATTCTAGTGTGAAAAACTATTCACTCTATATTAATGAAGAAAATAAAAATAGGATATTTGATTATTTCATAGTAAATAATTTCATTATAATTTTGTTTTGGGGCTCTGTCGTGATTAATAATAATAACATACCATGAATTTGTCTAGCTGAACAGCTTTTGTAAACAAGCTACTTACATTGACATGTAAATCCTTAGCTTCAAAAAGCAACCATGGGAGATCATTAAAGCCAAACTATTCATTTTCCAGAATAAATTAAAAAAAAAAAAAGAAGAACATGGAAAACACTGTGTTCTGTGTCCCCTGGTAACTAAATCCTAAATTGGGCTTAGACATTGATCCTTGTACTCCAAATTTTGTGATTTTTCACTGCAAGTGACACTTATAACGAAATCTGTGATTTTTTTTTGTTATTATAGAAATGTTTATTTAATGACTCAGCAAAATCTTAATTCTCCCATCCTATTTTAGAGATGGAGAAATTAAGGTTTATAGAAAAGAAGCTAACAACTTAATCAATATATAACAATAAAATAGAAATAAAAATGCATGATGATTGACTTTATTTACTAGAGCATTTTTCATGGACAAAGTGATTTTAATTACAGATGAGTAATTTCAAAAGAATGGAAACATTTAAATCATGCACTTGTTTTTCTACACCTGCTAACAGGTACTAAAATCTGTTTGGATTCTCTGAATAAAGATTTCTGTGGCCAAAGTCTCATTATCATAAAAGCCAAGATCAAAAAGACTATGAAATATCGAGGCTGATTTAGTTTTCAAATGCAAAGCAGCAGCTGGATTAAAGCACAAGGCTACTGGGAAAACCCTGAGAGAGACAACAGGCATCTCTAGTCCTGGGATGTGCTCAGACAATGCACAGGCTGATTGGACACATGAAAATGGGAACATTCATCACACTCTTATTCTAATAAGTTTCATCTCAGGAAACTGGTGTGTGGAAAGCTGCAGCAAGTTATTCTTTCACTCAATGAAGACAAAAGAAGGTAATTGATACCTGGAGGTCATAGGTAGAAATAAATTGCTTTTGCTAAGACTATACTTATTTTTTAAATAACACCATTTATAAAAGTTTTTAGTCCAAGTATAGTTTTTCTACAACGTAATATATATATATAATATATAAATATATATTATATATATATGAAGGCATTTGCAAGTATGTATATAAATATGAGTGTGTGTACATTCATTTATAAAAAAGAAAAAAAATTGAAAGGAAGGGAGGGAGGAAGGAAGGAAGGAAGGAAGGAAGGAAGGAAGGAAGGAAGGAAGGAAACTCTTACAAAGCCAGTCATTGATACATTATCCTAATAATCTCACGAATGCTATTTTTAATTTAATATGTATTTTACTTTACAGAAGAGTGCAAGAAAAACTTATTTACATATGCATAAACATTTGTAAGTTTATGGGAGGCAACAAAGAGAACTCTGAGTTAATTATGAAAATGTAAAACACCAAAGCAGCTCAAAGAATACTTTAATAAATGAAATTGATATACTCTCACCTTTGATAAAATTCCAATATAATAAAAAACTATTTAAGGATAATTACACTGTATGGCAAAAGAGTTATTAATTACATCCGCTGTTATAATATTCTATGTTTTTTAGTCCATATTCATCTTTGAATTTATTTCCAAGAAAATTCTTTTTTCTCTAAAATCAGGGATAGTTCTATCAAGCTATGGAATGTCCTAGGGGAAAAAAAATTACACATTTTGTTTTTAAAGAGAGAGAGAGAGAGAGAAGAAGATGAAGGAGGAGAAGGAGAAGGAAAAGGACTGAGAAAGAAGAAGGAAGAGAAGGAGGAGGGAGGAGGGGGGAGGGGAGGAAGGGAAAATAAAGCAGTTCCCTGTGATGGCAGACTCCAGTGTTGTTGCTTTGGTCCCCGCCTCTCCCCTTCCCCCTGCTCTTCCACCACCACCTTCTTCTTCTTTTCTCCTCCTCTTCCCCCTCTGCTTCTCCTCCTCCTCTTTCTTCCTCTTCTCTTCTCCTCCTCCCCCTCAACTTCTCCTCCCCCTCCTCCTCCTCCTTTCTTCTTCTTCTTCTTCTTCTTCTTCTTCTTCTATTTCTTTTCTTTTAATTTAAAATAAAATAGCCAAAGAAGGATTGCATATAGAGAAACAATATAACTATGTTGAGAAATACTATGATAGAATTGTAGAGCAAGGAGGAAGAAGGCTGACCAAACATAACGGCTATAATTGTTAAAATTTTAATGGGTATATATGAAAGTAGGAAATGTATTAATTATTTTTACTAGCATTGATTAATAACATGAGGACTACAATAAAGAAGACTAATTTGGAGGCTATTCCTAAATTTTATGAACATAATGTTATTTTTTCTTCTTTAGCTATTGTCTTCATGCTCCCATTAATACTTAGTAATTGCTTTACATTGCTTCTTAAATATATATTTTAAAACATTAAATAGTATGTAGTCTTAACAAAAAAAATAGAAAATGCCAAAAGTGCAGATTTTTAAATAAAATTACTAAGTACTCTTAACAACCTATAGAGTATCACTGTTAAAATATGTTGCATATCTCCTCAGCTATTGTTTTATTTCCTTACAGAAGCAATGGCTGCAAGTTCATGTACTAAATAACCTATTTTTCTCTACTTTCTCATCTATAATTTTTTTAAAAATTACTTTCACTATGAACTTATAAAGAAAAAAATGTAAAAACCCTTAAAGCAGTGACCAGCCATAAATAGCATGCTTTGATCAAACAGAAAATATTAAAAAAAACCCTCATATCTCCATTATTTTTCTAAGCCAGGGCTATCCAGTAGAAATAAAATGTGATTACAACCACATTAAAAAGAAAAAAAATTTAAAATAAACAATCTAACCTTATATCTCAAGGAATTAGAAAAAGAATAAACTAAGGGAAAAGTTGAATAGAAAAAAATCAATTAAACTAAGCTTTAAAAAAAAACGAAAATGACAAACACTTAGGTAAACTAATCAAAGAACAAAAAGAGGAGATTCAAAATCATAAAAGAGAGGGGAAACATTACAAATGACACCACAGAAATTAAAAAAGACCATAAAGAAATATGTAAAACAATTACATGCCAATAAACTGAACCACCTAGAAGAAATAAATAAATTCCTAGAAACATTTAACTTATTAAGATTGAATCATGAAGAAACAGAATCTCTGAACAGACCAATAAAAAATGAGGTGATTTAAATTTAAATTTAAAATTTCCCAATTAAAAAAAAGTCCAGGAATAGATAGATTCACAATTGAATTGTATCAAGCATTTAAAGAATTAACACTAATACTTCTTAGCTCTTCCCAAAATAGAAAAAGAGGGAATGCTTCCAAACTCATTTTATGAGACCGGGATCACCCTAATACTAAAGACAGATAAAGAACACCTCTAAGATAGAAAACTGTAGAACAATATGCTGGATGAATATAGATGTAAAATTGTCAATGGAACATTAGCAAACCAAATTCATCAGCACATTGGAAGGATCCTGCACAATGGCCAAGAGGGATATATCTCTGGGGTACAAGGACAGTAAGCACATGCAAATCAATCCATGTAATACAACAGATTAACAGAATGAAAGAATAAAAATTACATGATGATTTCAAAAATGAAGAAAAATATTTAACAATATCAAACATCCTTTCATGCTGTAATACAAACTGTCAATAAATTAGGTATTGAAGAAAGTTACCTCACAGAATAAAGACCATATATGAAAAAAAAAAGTATTTTTATCTAGGATCTGGAATAAGTCAAAGACACCCACTCTTGCCACATCTATTCATCATGTACTTGAAGTCATAGCTAGAGCAATTAAGCCAGAAAACTAAAAGTGTCCGAATTAGAAAAGAGGGAAAATAATTAGTACTGTTTACAGGTGATATGATTTTATAGGTAGAAAAATCTAAAGATCTGTCTCTCCCCCTCTTTCTCTCTCTCTCTCTCTCTCTCTCCCACTCACACACACATACTGTTGAATTAAAACACAAATTCAGTAAAGTTGTAGGGTACAAAATCAACATTCAAATATTAGTTGTATTTTTATACACCAACGATAAACTATTCAAAAAGATA
This sequence comes from Mormoops blainvillei, assembly GCA_004026545.1. Classification (NCBI taxonomy): domain Eukaryota; kingdom Metazoa; phylum Chordata; class Mammalia; order Chiroptera; family Mormoopidae; genus Mormoops; species Mormoops blainvillei. The sequence goes on along the minus strand of PVJD01002616.1, from coordinate 156,805 downwards.
TTAAAACAGTCATTTATTTTATTTCATTTATTTCAGTGACATCAAAAATAATAAAATATTTAGAAATAAACATAACCAAGGAGGTAAAAGACATGTACACTGAAAATTATAAAATACCAGTAAAAGAATTTAAAACAGATACAGATAAATGGGAAGACATCCCATGTTCATGATTTGGAAAAATTAATAGTGTTAAAATGCTCACACTACCCAAAAGTGATCTACAGATTCAACGCAATTCCTATCCAAATTCCATTGGCATTTATTTTACAAAAATAAGAAATACACAATCCTAAAATTCTCATGGGATCTCTAATAGCCAAAGCAATCTTGAGAGAGAAGAACAATGCTGGAGATATCATAGTTCCTGACTTCATAATATATCACATAACTGCAGCAATTAAAAATATGGCACCAGAATGAAAACAGACATACAGGTCAATGAAATGAAACACAGAGTCCAGACATAAACCTATATACATAAGGTCAACTCAGCTAATTTTTGACAGGGTGCTAAGAAATCACAGTGGGCAAAGGACACTCTCTTTAGTCAATGGTGTTAAGAAGATGGGATGTATACCTGCAGAGAGTGGAACTGGACTCATACCACCCAATCACCAACTCAGAAGAGAGAGAATGTAAACCTAAGACAGCCTCTGCCTTCAAAAAGGATGACAGAGGAAATAAATAAATAAACCTGAGAAACGGAAATAGGATAACATGGTGGATAGTTATCAGGCTAAAGGTATTTGTTTAGCTTCAGCCATAAATCTCAGATAAGGTCATAGTACTTATATAAATAATTAAATAATGAAAAAGTGCCTATAAAATATTCTGGGAGAAAAAGATCAACTCAAATACAAACTTAGTTCAATGCTCCCGGTTGTGGGAGTTGGGAAGATATTTAATACTTTCTTTTGGAGTAGTATGTTTTTTTATTTTTTAATCATTATTTTTCCTTTTTTTATTACTGTTATTCTACCATGGTGGTCCCAATTTTCCCCCTTTGCCCTCCTCTGCCCAGCTCACCCCCTCTCCCACAGTCAAGAAGGGGAAGGAACTAGTCAAAGAACATCTATAAATGACCCATGGATATGGACAATGGTATGAGAATCAACTGTGGGATACTTAATAATTTTTTTTAAAAGGAAAGGGGAAGTTCAGGAATGTGCTGGATGCCATGGAAAGTGGATGAGGTGAGCAAAAATGCTAAAAGTCTGTTAAATAGGACCTTAGCACTCAATGTAAGATGTTTGGACTTTATTCTACTTGTCACAAGAGTCACCAGAGAGACATAAGCAGGGGAATGATATGATCTGCAGTTCGGCTTGGGAGAAAACAAAACAAAACAAAACACCACCTGTTTAATGATGAGTGTGCTACAGTATATGCAGAGAGGGAAAGTAGAAATGGGTAGCTTCCACAACAGAAATTTATTGTCTCACAATTCTGGAGGTTAGACATTTAATTATTAAGAAGTTGTCGAGTTGGTTTCTTCCTAGGTTCTCTTTCCTTGGCTTGTAGACAGCCAAATTTTTGGTGTCTTCCCGTCATCCTCCCGCTGTGTCCATACCCTAATGTCCTCTTCTTATAAGGATGCCAGCCATACTGGGTCAGAGGTCACTCAAAGGACCTCATTTTATTCAGTGTTTTTTTTTAAAGGCACTATCTCAAAATAGTCACATTCTCAGGAACTGGGGAGTTGGGACTTCAACACATGAGTTTTGGGGAAAACATAATTCAGCCTATAACAAGTATCAATGAATATTTCAAAGGTGTTGTGTGGATCACAATTTGACAAAGATGGGTATCCTGATAAGAAGAATGTGTTCTTCCTTTCTGATCAAATTGGATCATTAATCGTCCCCAAATATACTTTATGTTTACTCACATACACACTTCCTCATTCCTATCAACTTAACAAAATTCTACCTGTCTTTCAAGGCCTGACTCAACATTGTATGTCTTCTTAGAAAGGTTTGGGTTGAGACATAAATTGTAACAGGAAGAATGTATTAAACTCCCTGCATGTTGCTCCCCCTTCAGGCCTCTTCCATTTTCTCTCTCTCTCCTTTTTCTGTTTCTCTCTGTTTTCATCTCTTCCCTTTCTCTTCCTTTTCTACTTTCACATTATACTTTCCTAATATTTTCTGTTTCTGGTTCATAGACATTATATGTCAATTATAAATATCTTGCCTAAAAAATTAAAATAATATAATTACTATATGTGGCCCAACTTATATCCAGCAAATGATGAGGGAATAGGTTTTGATTTCTCATTTTAAGGATGTAGGCTTGACCAAAATGTTAAGGGGGGTTCCCACGTTGTTTGCTTAATATGTTAAAATGGAACAATAGATTCTCTCTCTCTCCCATTAGGCGCATGGAGCTACAAGTCAACTGAGAATAATTTGTTATCAACTCAAATACTGGATCCTTGGCTGTTTACACACAGGTGAAATGAAAAAATTGTTATGGAGCAATTAAAACTAATGAGGACTTATTTTTTAAGTGATGTTTGAAGTGGAAGTTAACCAGAGCAGGTAAAGGAACTGATTGGTGTATTAATGGGCTGAATGAATCATTCATTTGTTTATTCAAAAATACTTAATGAGAGAGTTCTGTGAGCCCAAAACTGGAGATATAGCAGAGAACAAAAGGTAGGACTTTACCTTCATAAAATTTAATCTGATTGAGGCTTACAGATAAATTAATGAATAAGAACATTGAAATTAAAAGTAACAGTGTTATGAAGGAAATAAGCATGTTGATTTTATATTTAAAGGAGTATTTGGTGAGAGACAGAGTAGTCAGAAACTGTCCTCTAAGAAGGTGACATTTATAGACACTGCTTCTATATGACTGAATCAATTAGATATTTTCTACGTGGAGGAAGGTGTCTCTATAATAAAAAAATCCACGAACTCGCAGCAGCGTGCAATAATATGCTTTTACTTAACTCAGAAATCTGTGACTGTTGGGAGTCAAAAGACGTGGGTGGGGCTCGGTTAGAAGAGGTAGAGGACATTGCTCCACTTGTCTCTTATCCTCCTGGGACCAGTGCGCTGGGCTGAACGTCTTCTTCTGAGGACCATGGAAGAGACCAAGTGAGTAAGCAGACACAGACAGGCACATTTCTAGCTTACGCCCAGTTATGTGTAATGACATCCAGTTTTTGAAAGGAACATTGCTAAGCTCAATATCCAGGACTGAATAAATACACTCCTCCTAAGGAGGTGAGGGGAGGGGGTGGTGTGAATATTTCTAAACAACAATCTAATCTGCCACATAAATGAGAAAAAGGATACAATTTTAGATAATATTTTAGACTCACTCAAGGCAATCCATCTGTAACTTTCATTCTGCCTGTGTAATTTCGACTGCTACTTTACTACGCAGAGTAAACGCATGCAGATATTGTCCTCATGAGAAGCAGGGAACACCACACGAAACCATGGGCATCCCTGGGGCTACAGCTTGGGCACATGGAACTATTCCTATAGGACTATTCCCAGTCCACATTCCTAGACAGATTGCAAGAGCACAGCATTTTCCCTCCATCACGCAAGAACTGATTTTAGTCAAGTTAGTCCTGCCAACTACCTCAAAATTTCAACTTTGTGATGAGGTTATGGGGACACTGCGAATATTCCTAACCACTTATCCTGGCGTAGTTGTTATCCATTCTTAATTTAGTGATAAGAAATTAGTGCTTATTTAACAAATGTTTTAAGTGTTGCTGGATTTAAACCCAGAAATGTCTGACTTTAGATGGTATATTATATTCCAAAAAATCTGTAATATAATTTGTGACACTGAATGGCTGAAATCAGTAATTGCTAATATTGAAGGGGTTTCTTATAGTTTTAAGGCTGTAAAATTGAGTTGTTAATTGTAAAGTTTCATTTCAAATAATTTAATGGCTTTAAAACTGAGCTAGCTATATAATATGTTAGTAAAGATTATTTAAATATTGGTTAGTGTTTTGTTTTTTAAGGTTACAAATCTCAAAGGAGGTATTTGTAATCTATTGTTACTGAACACCAAGGACTCATGTTCCATATATTCAAAGCAAGCCTACACTACATTTATAAGCAGAATTTATAAGAATATTGTTCAAGTGATTTTGAGCTGTTAAGTTTACCTATTCCAGTTCCATTGTAGGGATCCAGACCTGAATTAAGGTAGAGAGCTGTAGTTCCAACTCATGCCACAAGAGGGTAGTCTTCCCACAGAAAAATTTTTATTGTTTTTGTTTCCATTACTTTATGTCAGCATTACACTATTAAAATTCAAATTTTAGAAACTTTGTCTATTGAAATTAGAATTTAAAACCTACAAATTTTATAACTGCCAGTACTTAAATCTTTTTTTCTATGGGATTATATAGATGAAAGGAAATATGTGGGTATCAACCAGTATACTTTAGTAATTATAAAATGCTATTTTAGTAGTTAGGGCCTCTTCTCTAAATAAGTAATATTTTTTTCCAAATACAACCAGTTTTTAAAGAATAGTGCATTTATGGAAGCTGTGGGGAGAAAAAAAGCAGAAAATCTCAAATCATACTTTGATTCTATTAATTTGGGTAAACGATCTTCTCTCTTTAGAATAAACCGACACATTTTCTCCTTTTTCCATTAATTTAAATATGTGATTGTTTTCCTTTTTGTTCTACTCATGTGCTCGGTTTAAAATATTTACCAAGCTCTGCACCAATAAAAAAATCTACATTTGTTCCGGAAAAATGAAACGACCAGACACTGAGGGGTTAGGAGAACGATCTTTACTCACGTGCATGGGCCCAGAGGAGACAAGCTCCAAATTCTGAGCCCAGAACAATAGCCCCGCACTCCCTTTATGCTGGGCTAAGTGGGGTAAGAGTCTTGGGAGGTGTGGTATAGATTTGGAGCGAAAAGGGTTTACAGAGGTGAAAGAGAAGCATTTACATCATAAGTCAGGGCAATTGGCGTGAAAAGGGCTTACAGAGGTGGGAGAGAAGCATTTACATTATAAGTCAGGGCAATTAGCATTTCATCTTTGGTATCAGTCTTGACTTCCTCTACACATTCCTCTGTTGTCTTTAAATTTAGGTGGTCCAGTGTATGAAATCTCTATTGCAATATAAAATAGATGCAAATCTCATCCTTGACTTATTACTAATTGACCAAGGAGTATATTTTATGAAAACCAATGTCTTCTCACTGATTCTCTCAGCTGTTTCATCTGTAAAATGAAGAGCTTGAATATCCATACTTGGAGATGGTTCCTTGACCTTTTTTCTGTTCTTTTCTTTACTATTGATATATCCCTTTTACACTGTAAAGAAAATCCTAAAGAGCAAAAGTTAATTCATACTCTACCTGATTCAACTTTTTTCTGGCATTGCATTGATAAGGATATTGTTTCTTTGTAAAGCAGATTTAAATGCCAACTGATTTCAAACTGATACTGTTTAAAAGTCCCATGTTTTACCTTACTTTTTCACTGCTCCTTAAACTTCTCACTGAAATCATAAAAGGACTTAGGAATGGAGACTGTAGATCAAAGATAAAATGAGAGCATGGTAACTGCTTTCTTTTTGGTTCGAAACCCATCCCAAGGATTGTATGTAGTCTGAACAGCGGAGCAAATAATGGAACAATCTGAAATGCCAGCTTCCGATCTTCCTCAGATTCTTCAAGCAATGAATTCCTTTTTAACAAAAGCTGGGTAAGAGGACTGCATAAATAAATTGTTTCCAAAATGTTAACTGCCTTACGCATGTGGGGACTGTCTGTTTGGGATATCCATCACCCCATATTTACTGATAATCAAGACAGCAGTTCTAGGGGCTGTCTTCTTTAGCAAGTGCGATATCAACAGAAGACCATGGCAGAATGACATTTCCAGCCCTAGGGACATAATTCTTCAGTCGCAAATGTGCATATAGCTGGGCTTCTCCACTGGAGCTTCAAAATAGTATCTCAAACTCAATTCTAATTAGCAATAAAAGAGCTATTTACTTGGAATTATGTTGTTGCACAGGTGTGTTGCTGCTGGAAAAGCCATTCCACCACTCAGCTCAACAATGTGCATATGTTCATCTTGTTTGACTTGGTTTATGATTATATGCACTGGAACTGCCAAATAAATTGTTTTCAAAATGTTAACTACCTTATGCAAAACAATGGTTTGCTATCTTTTTAGTACATGGCTTTGCTTCATTCATTAGGTAATTTCTGTCCTTTAAATTTTCCCAGTGATGATCCATCACTCCCTGTGAGGGAAGAGAATGGTGAATCTGAGCATAAAAATAGGTGGGAACAACAATTTGTGAGGTAAAAATTTAGCTTCTCTGTTAGACCCATTCCTCTTACTCCTTAAAGCTAAGGAAGCAAAGAAAGGGAAGTGAAAGAAGGAATATTATGAATGTGGCACAGCAGGCGAGTTGCTAAAGTTGTTCTAAGACACTCCATGGATTCACAGAATGAGAAATAGGTACTAATGAGCAGAGATTTTCTTTGCTTTGCCTCACTCACAGTAACAATGTGGGGTCAAGAAACTATTGCCATACCTTCCAGCCATTTTTCTCACCAACAGGCAAAAGACTAAGCACCTAAGAAAGGGAACTAATGTTTACCTGTGCTAACTACATGCCAGGTGCTCAGCTATCGCCTCCACACAAGCCCAAATGGTTGATGCCATCATCTCCATGGTCAAATATAGGAACAAAAACTTAGAGAACTTGAATAATTTGTTCTTATTAATACCAGGGCATAAATTTAAACCCAAGTATGTGTTATACCAAGACTAAGTGTCTCAAAGAGTTTTTCAAGAACCCTAAGTTGCTTCTCAAAAAGGGCCAACCAACATTCACTGATCTTTTCTCATCTTTCCCATACCAAGTTTCTTTGTGTAGAAATCTTTAAGGGCATTTTTCTTTTGTTACTGATGAAAATAGCACATTCTTTGTCAGTGAAGACCTTTTCTGAATCAGGCCACCTCAGTTTGAATTATGTCTCTTTTGCAATAATATATTTTCCTTTTTTTTTCCTTGCCAGGGGAAATAAAAGATGTTTCATGAATATTCAGAGATGTCCTGAGAGCTACTATCATTCACCTATAAAACAATATTGTATGAAACTAAGGACTTACAGCTTTCTGAAAACCACTGAAACCATGGGAATGCAATTCAAAAGACACCTAATACATCGAATTAACATTTGGAATGCCTGTGGGCTTTAGCTCAAATCTCATTAATGTATAATATCATATTTCAGATCGTCACTGAATAAAATTCTCTGATTTAGAAAATATAGCTTTGTTTAAAAATTTTTTTAAATGTAATAATAAACTAAAAGAAGTTCTGGTAATAATAACAAAAATTTGACATTTGCCAAATCACTTGATATTGTTCTCTTTCCCAAGCAATAGAGAGTGATTGCAACAGACAAATAAAAATGAAGCCATTTATGAGATACCAGGTAATGACTGAAAGATCAAGTGTCAAAATGAATTCAATGGCGGTCAACCTGACCCCTTCCTTTTGCCTAGGGCATCAGAAGGGTGGCCCTCTTCAATGGTAGTTTGCATTTTGCCTGGACAGTTGCAAAATGTACCAATTTTATTCTAAAAAAACAATGAAACAAATATAATTTCTTAAAAGTGCTTTAGCATTTTTAAAGAAAACCATACATATTGTAGATAGAATGGACTTAGAAAATCTTGTGTTCGATTCAGAACATAGTTCAGGTGTTCAACATTAAAGAATCTTCAGTGCTTTTCCAAAGGAGGTAATTTTTGCCTAAATGTTTGGAAGAAATGTGGCTCCTTTATATTTACCAGTAAACAACTATCGCCATAGAACCTCCACCTCTAGAAAATTCTGGTCCAAACAAAAAATTTTTCTCTAACCATTCTCCATATATTCATTAAACTACCAGATATCACTAAAGTGTTTAAGGATGCACAAATATATCCACATACATACAAAACATAAGTTTAGCATTTAATGGTATAAAGGCCTGAGGTCGAACATACCTTCTAAGTGGAGACTCTCAGTAATGTGGTGGGGGAGCCACCAATTTTCTCTTTAAAGGACTACCAGGCAGATGCCTTAGCAAAACAGAAAAATATAGTTGAGAGTTGCTTTCTCATCCAATGGCTCTAAACCTCTATTCGACCCCTGAGTAGCTTTTTAAAATACTGAGTCCTCTTGGGTTTGACGCCCGTAATGGGAACTTGCTAAGACTGGTTCTGGCTGGCTATCTCAGTTGATTGGGGCACCGTTCCTATACACCAAGATTGCAAGTTCTGTCCCTGGTCAAGCCACCTACAAAAATCAATCAGTGATGGCATTAATAAGCAGAACAACAAACTGGTATTTCACTCTCTCCCCCACTTCCTCTCTCCCTCTCTAAAATCAATAAATAAAAAATAAAAATAAAAAATACCGAGTCCTAGGTTCCACCCCAAGAAAACCTTACATAATTACTCTGTACTATATTCTGGGATTTTAAAAAAAAATCAAGTGATTGTAATGTGTAGACACTGAGGACCAGTCAATAAGCCTTGTGTTCTGTGGCAATCAAGACTTCTTGTTTCTTCCATGGCACTCGCTGTGGCTGGAGAGCATCTCAGGCTTCCCTAACATATATTCAAATGCTGGAGAGACACCCCTCTCCCTACCTCTTACCACGTGGTAAAACAATTCTGACACACGGTTTGACTAACTAGTGAGGAAGTAACCAAGCCACTTTGGGTTGGAGACTTTCAGTCCTGCAGAAACAATGAAAGATCAAAAAATACCTGATTAACTCCATTCATATCTGTCTCACAATTACTCTTCACTTTCATTTCCTGTCTCAGACTTGAATCAGTTTGTCATAGATTTCACCATAAATTCCAGCTGTTTTATTCATCTACTTGTTCATTTGACTGAGTGTTCTCTCTTCATGATACAAAGTAATCATCAGAGCAAGAATTTTTTTTAATTTCTAGCAACCCAGCACATTGCCTACCACAAAACAGGCCTTTGATAAGGATATTGTGTTTGTATAAATAAACAATGACATGAAAGAGTGGTGAACTAAACAATAGGTTGATAGGAGGCTTTCCCAGAAGAACAGGGGCCACTGAGTACCTTCTCACTGGTACACATTTGAAAAAGGAGTCACATCTGTGACACAAAAGAGGACTTGCAATGGTGGACCTCAGAAGACCTGCTCCTGCAGGTGAGAACTTACCCTGACCTATGGGGCTGCGAGGATCCAGTTCTAGATAGAGGGCGTGTCTTTTTAATGTGTTCTGATTTAAGTGGCAAATGGTTGAGGCTATTACTTTTGCTTCAGCAAAATTTGTGAGAAAGAAAAGTCAACCCTGCAGGTACAATATGAGGATCAAGATATTGTCCTCCAGCACCTCTCCCAAGAGGTAGGAGAATGGACTTAGGACAATAGACACTCTCAGTGACTCAAACTCTGGTACTTAGGGTCTAAAACTCTTATAGATTTTTTCTAAGGATTTTTAAAAGGCAAGAATTTCCAAAGTACAGGTATTTTTCTTAATATCCCAGTGCATAACATATGGATAGAGTTTTAAAAATTAACATATATATTATTAAGCAGTGAGTGGTATATCTGTTGAATGAGTACATGTGTGTGACTGCTATGTGTTGGTGCATCAGTGGATGCATGTGTATGTGTACACAATTTTGTTTTTATTTATTAGTATGGCATATACATGTAAATGCCCTTTTATATAAAATTGTGTATGTATTATGTACAATTATATCACATATATAGTTAACCCTGATATACCATGAATTTTCAAGTCATCTTTTATTCATTCATACTACACAAATGAGGAAATCAAGATTAAAAATATTTAATTATATTATTTGATGTTACCTAGCTAACAAGGTGATGAGTCAGAATATTTGCTCAGAACTTCAATTAGAGTCTTATTATGGTATCTCATAGTGTCTTTGTTTGAAGATTTGTAAAAGGAAATGTCTCAAAATACATTTTATCAAGAATATGTCAAATCCTTCCCTGATGAGCAATGAAAATATTCAAAATTTTACTGCATACCCATCTACATAGGCCAATTTCCCAGAAATAAATCCAAATAAACATTATGATTTTATATTTAATCTTATTGGTACAGAGAAATATTTTTTAAAAAAGAAAAATATCCAAGAACAAGAATATAGTTAAAATTCTCATGAGGGTTTTATATATGGCATCTATGTTTATTAATGTGAATTTTGTTCATTATAGTAGAATATACAGAGTTAAGTAAGCAGAGGTTTTTTTATCCTAGAGAAACACTTACACTATTGTATTAAGGATACCTCATACTGGCAAATGATTAGTTCCTGGGCTGTACTATGATCCGCTTGTGAACCTCTCAGCTTTTCTTCTTTTAAAAATTCCCTTTTGTCCTACATTACTTGAAGTTTAAGATGAGATAATTCATGTTAATTTCAAGTATTTGTTCCATCTTAATATAACTACTATAATTTTGCTTATTTTTTAAAACCATAATTTCCATATTCACTTTTAAAGAATGTATACTTTAATTAGTATAAATGTTCTTTCAAAGTAATACCCAAATAAAACAATCATGTATAGTTTATCATATGACAAAACTATATATAATAGACTAAATATATATATAAATACAGACTAAATATATATTTATATATATATATAAATAACAGACTAAAATAACCATGTATGATTGGGTGATATGAATTTATCGCCTATAAAATAATATTGAAAGTCTAGTTTAGAATAGTCAGTATTTAGCTTCAGGCTTTTCTGAAACATTAGTGATGACACAGGCATAATGTTGCAGATGAAGCGGGGCAGGGAGCTCCGAGGCTGCGGCACAGTAACTCTTTACAGATGGTAACGTAGGATGTGGACTCGTGGGCCTGTGTGGCTCATGCCCAAACTAATGACATGCCAGGCAGTTACCTAAGGCTGTGAGCCTTTTTGGCGTGGAGCGGCTTCCTTCCATCTGGGTTATATCAACAATGAATTCGTAGGCTTGCTTGCTAGAGGAACTAAGCTAATGTAGGGAGGGGGATAATTTCCCTCTTTTCCCTCTTAGTTCTCTGGCTGGTGAAATAATTAAGATGACATAGACAGATTAACAGTAGAAAATAACCAAATTTAATTATCTATGCACATATGGGGCTTCCATAGAATATAGGACCTGAAGACAAACAGGGCAGTTAAGTTTCACATGTCATGTTGAGCTAAGGAGAATTGTCACTTGTACTTTGGGACTTTAAAGAACAGAAAGGCAATTAGCATAAAGATAGCAAAGGTTTGGTAAATAAATGTTTGCTGGGACATCTTTAACAATAGAACACAGAGAAGACTTTGATCAAAAGCGCTCTGCTAGGTCCCTTCCTGGTCATCACACACTAGTTATATTAAACTCTAGTTATCTGTAGCGATATCTCTCTTCCTGGAGCAAATATCCTATCTAAATTATTTTAGGCAGTTAGGGGGAATGTGGAAGGTGAAAGATATTACTGAGTCTTTTATTTCTTAAAAATAACCACCTTGAAGTGTTCAATACCCAAAATACATGTTTCGGGGTAGCAAACTCTGTTTCCCCTCAGTGGCATTGGGAAGATGCTATCAGTCAATTACCTGTTTAGTAATATCCTAAAATCATTTTACTTTTATGTACTCAAAAATATTTTCCCCAAACTACTGAGCAAATTGGTACATATTATAGATATATACACACACATATATATATGCACACATATTTATCACATATATGTATATATGTTCACACACATATATAATTTCCTTTAAATTTAAATAGTTGCAAATGTAAAATTATTCTATTTTGTGGAGCACAGAGTTTATACAATCTTCTGAACTCAGAGAAAACCAATAAAAATTATAAATACATAATTAGATATGAAGAAATATTCATATAAAATAAGATAATTCAAAATGATTAGCAAATTTTTAAAAACTAACAATACAAATATCAAAATATCCAGAAACATAAAACACATTTTTATTTTACCTCCTGGTACACATCTACACTTTTATTGATCCTGCTGCTTTTGGAGGCATACTTTTTGATCGCATCATTTTATGACAATGATTTCATAACACTTTCAACAAAGAGCTGAAAGACCATCGATCTCTCTTTCAACATAGTTTGTTGGAACTTATTTTCTGTTATTTTGGTTTAGATATACAATACATGTGACTTTACAAAGATACGTCCTTTGTAGTAATGTATAAGGGTTACCTTACACAGCCTAAAATTTTAAAATTTCTATTTTGTCAGATCCCTTCCCCCACCAAATTGCAGATGCTATGGTATATTTCTAATTATTGAAACTGCATTGTCAAGCATGCTTCTGAGGACGGAGAACTTCTGTTTAAGTTAGGCAGGAATAAGAATCCCTCCTAACAATTATATACATCTCATGACCAGAAAAACTCCTCAGGCCTGCTACAGGCCCTCAGTTTCTCAAACTTGTTTCTTCTCAATTACCCAGATATTTCAATTGCTGTTTGCCAGTGGATATGCTCATATCACTAAATGACATCTGGCCAATAGCGATAAGCTGTCACAGTGACTAATAAGACTACACGTGGAAGCCATTTTTACACTAGAATAGCTAGCAATAACAGCACCACACAAAGTGAGTTTAAAGTGTATAAATTTAGTAAACTACACCCATATTAAATGTATCTCCAACTCAATTTTTTCTCTGGGTCACAAAATTCCCCAAGGCTACTTTAAAATCATATATAGAAGGGATGTGATGGAGGATAAGTGTAATTGAAATGTGACAAGAGGTCTTAACCAATTGCAGTTAAGGTAACTAGTTTTTGAAAACTTAGAAAGTATGTATGGTCTCATAAAAAATGTTGTTAGAGCCCTTCCCAGGCTTGGAGGGGCCTGTACAAATGAAAGGGCCTGAACTTAGGCTTCGTTAGCTCTACAATAAACTCTGCTTGTAATTGCAAAGGTTATAGTTTTTAGCATGTTGCATGTAATGACTCTTTTAAAAGTATCCAAAGAACTCGGTATCACAATGATTCCATGCTACCATCATTTATTTTAAAATACATAAACCAGCCCTTCTTTAAGAGAGCACATTTACAGTGTTTATTTTTCCCCTTGAAGTCATATTTTTTCTCTATTTTCAAGAGAACTTTATCTCAGAGAAATATATTCATTTTTAATATTATTTTCTGGAGTGTTGTCTAATACTTCTCAAAACTAAAAATGTTTCATACAAGAATGTGTATGTATTTCAATTTCTGTTTATTTTTAACTTTCTGTTTTTGTAATTCCTATGTTGAAGATATTATGAAGGCTTTTTATTGAATGAATAATTATTATAATTATTTGTATATGGTCGATTAAAACATATGTTATCTATTTTGATAAATATTAAATTTTACAAATGTATCTTCCGTGAATCAGAGAAATAAAATTACTTATTTTTAGAAAAAAGCAATATTCAGCTTCTAATTATTTCCTACTTTTCCTATTTATAGATGTGAACATTGTTAAATCTTCATAATGAAAACAAGATTGAGAATAGAAGGAGTTTGGTTATTGCAATGCTAATGGTTGAATTTTCTCTGAATTATATGCTACAAATCACAAAGTGACCTATTATGCAATTATTTGATGTATTTCATCCATAAAGTGTTTTTTTTTTCAGTTTTACTAAAAGCATCCTAATTTGAAAGAGAATTTGTTTTATAGCAATTCAAGTCATGTGCCTTCTCAGTTTCTGGTTTTCACTAAGTTAACAAATGGAAAAAAAAGTTTTCTTAAGACTTTGCAATAATTATATTGTTTTATTATTATTTCCTCTATTAGTTAAAGGCAAGTTTTAAAAAAATGTTTAATTCATTTACTTTTAGAGAAAGGTAAAGGGATGGCGAAAGAGAGGGAGAGAAACATCAACAGGAAAGAGAGAGATTGATGGGTTGTCTCTCACACCCACCCCCCACCAGGGATTGAACCACAACTCAGGCATGTGCCTTGGCCAGGAACTGAAGTGCTGTGTGGGATGATGCCCAACCAATTGAGCCATACTGATCAGGGCAAGGGCAAGTTTTTATGAAGCTAAAATTATCAGCACTACTCCCTTTAAATTGAGAATGGCATATTTTAGAATACACATTTTCACAATAATTTAGAGGAAAAGGCAAAAGTTGGTGATTAAAGCACAGCTGTCATCCTCCTCCTCACCTCACTCTGTCATCCGTCTGAATTCTAACAGCCAACATGACCCCATTTCAAATGCCAGGTTCTTCCTTTTACAGAAATGCATATAAGATAGGAAAAACACTAATGTTTACTTTCAGTTTAGTGTACTTTCACTAAAAGGATCTTCTCTGACATGTAGTTTTATACTCTATGTCATTTCATGCCCTTGGCCCCAAGATTGAGATGGTTGAAAAGTGTGTCTGTTTTATATTTTTCCCACCTAACTTTTTGCAAAGTAGAGTTGACTCTTGAACAGTATGGAGGTTAAGTATGCTGAAGCTGTGCAGTGAAAAATCCACATAAAACTTTCTATTCCACCCAAACTCAAATTATCCGTTGGTGTTCATGGGGGACTGGTTCTAGACACCCCCACCCATGGATATCAAAATCAACTGATGCTCAAGTACCCTATATAAAATGGCATATTTAATGCATAAAACCTGACCCTTGAATCTGGGGACTCCAACCACAGATTGAAAGCAGTATAGGTATTTATTGGCAAAATCCACTTATATGTGGAACCGTGCAATTCAAATCCATGTTGTTCATGGGTCAACTGTATATTCTCAAGCAAAACACTTGTAGCAAAGAATACATATCAAAATTTCAAATTTGAGATAGAAACTATTTCCATGCTCCTCTTGGCAGTTTCTTCTGACTCATTTTGAAAGCTTATATTTATGTCCTTTGCACTGTTTTATTAAAATGATAAGCTGAACTTTGATCATCACTCTACTAGATCTTCAAGTCCAGGTGTCTCACTTTACCTTGGTATATCTATGTCTATATCTCTATATCTATCCATACATGAGTATGACTTACTAGTGCAGTATATAATTACTGGGGAAATGCCAAATTTTAAAAAAGAATTACTTTGGCATTCATTTTCAATAACTGTGAACATTATGATAACTGAAATTAGCCAGTCAAGGAAAGGCAAGCATTATATGGTTTCACTCATATATGAAATCTGATGAATAAACTGAACCAACAAGCACAATAGACACAGGCTCATAAAGAGAGAGTAGGCTGAGAGCTCCGGAGAGGGTGGGTGGGGTGTAGAGAGATTGGGCAAATCAGGGGAAAAACTCACGCATACAGGCAACAGTGCAGTTATTGTGAAAGGGAGGGTGAAGGGAGGAAGTGGAAGACGGCATGGGGGGATAAATGGTGATGAGGAAAAAGATAAATAAAAAAATAAAACAATGAAAAATAAAAGTTAACCTATTTATTGACAAAAATAATAATTGTAAACATATATGCAAGAATTTGGCCTTTTATTCAACCAAAGAACTAGACCAGTGCTTCTCAAACTTTAATATGCATATAAATCACTTGAATGTCATGTTAAATATCAGATTCTGATTCCACATTCTGAAGTGGGACCTGAAATTCTGCCATGTCAAGAAACATCCAGGTGGTACTCATGTGCTAATGTCCACAGACTGACTATACTATTTAAACGTGAGATCATATGTACAATCTCATTAAAACATAACATCATATATATATATATAAATCCCAAGGGCTCTGGGTTCATATATATGATAAGCCTTTTCTCTCTCTTTTTTTAGTTGAATTTATTAGGGTGATTTTGGTTAATTAAATTACACAGGTTTCATGTGTACAGTTCTATAATACTTTAACTCAGTATTGTATTGTGTATTCATCTCCAAAAGTTAAGTCTCCTTCCATCACGATTTTATCCTCCCTTTATCTCTTATACCTCCCTCCAGTCCCCCTTTTCCTCTGCTAATTACAGTACTATTGTCTGTGTCAATGAGGTTTTTTGTTTTTTGTTTTTTGTTTTTTTGATTAACCCATTCACCTTTTTCACCCAGACCCCCAACCCCACCTCCTTTCTGATGGCTGTCATTCTGTTTTCTGTACCTATGAGCCTGGTTCTATTTCTTTCATTTGTTTATTTTGTTCACTGGATTCCACATATAAGTGAGAACATATGGTATTTGTCTGAATGGCTTATTTCACTTAGCGTAACCCTCTCCAGGTCCATCTATTCTATCACAAAAGGTAAGCTTTACTTCTTTTTTATAGTCAACTAATATTCCATTGTGTAAATGTTCCACAGTTGTTTTACCCACTAATCTATTGATGGGTACATGGGCTGTCTCTAAATCTTGGTTATTGTAAATAATGTTGTAATGAACATAGGGGTGCATATATTCTTTAGAATTAGTGCTGTGGGTTTCTTTGGATTTATTCCTAGAAGTGGAATAACAATTGAGTAACAAAAAGAACTATTAAATGATTTTATAACCATTTGCTATCACCTACCACTTACAGAGAGAAAAGGCAAATTTTTCAAGATTAATTTTTAAATTATATCTCTACATTTTTAGCAATTTTAATACAAATAGAAGAAAATACCTTATCTAATAACATAAATTAACTTAAACAGTATTGTTTAGTGAAAAAAAAGAGTTGGATAGTCATTTTAATGATGTAAGATTATCTGTCATTTGTTTCATAATTAAAATGACCTTATTTTAAGGGAAGATAAGATATATAACATAATAAGCATGTTAACAATTTTAAATTTGACTGTCACGATAAGTCATGATGCATAATCCACAACGTTAAAAATTGTGCAGGTAGTGTAACAAGGGGGAAACAAGTCAAAAGACTAAATAAAATTATAAATCTGTATTCCTGTTTTGGCAAAGTATTTACATGGATTATGAAAAAAATCTACACATATGATGATTGAGTTTAGATTATTTATATCATATTAATTTACACAATTAGTTTAGCAAATAAAAATCCCCTGCTCTCTCTATTTTCTTTTCAATACAGCAAGGTTTACCTCAAGGTTTGTTCCCATTCGTTGGCTGTACCTCAAATCTACCTTTCAAGCTTTTTCCTGCCGCTACTACAGTGTGGATTTTCCAGAGAAAATGTACATTAACTTGCCAGGGCCTAATTCATAAAATATTTCTACCTCCACAGATTAGTTTGAGCATTTTACAGCTTTGGAAAGTCTATACCATAAAGAATGCTCCCTTTCACTCTAAAGCCATTTGAATTTTATTTGTGCCTCAAAGGAGGAACAATCCAAACTGATTAGAATCCTCAGACACTGTGCATAATGAAAAATTAATTGCATCAATCTTTTCACTGTAGTGGTCTTAACAACTCATTTTCAACTGGTCATTTTTCCACCTGCTCACCAGGGCCCAGGCAGCTGAGGCAAGCATATCTCTGACATTTATAGAATACCGATGAAGCTAAGGTCACCAGTACATCAGGCATGTGGGAGCTGAGAATCCTGAAAGAGATGCGAGCTGTTTGGATGAGCTAAAACTATTATGTGACAGTGGAGGGCAAATACATGCTATGACAACCCATCTAGGCATGGTTTGAATTAACAAAATAGAAAGGAGAGGAGAAAGTCTAAATCACCAACAAGAAAGGTTAGAGGAGCGCTGCCTCGCTGGAGACTGAGCGTTCTGCCCTGCTGACAGTGGTGATAAATCAACGATTGCACGCTAACACCGGCGCAGGAGATTCGATAGGGCAGGCGGCAACAGTAGTCCAATGCACATACGTCAAAGTGGGGCTTTTGCGTTTTAAATAGGGCTGTAATGTACTATATTTTGTGAAATACACATTCCAGTTATCTTTTTGACAATACTCTTCATGTGCTTATTGACAAAGTTATACATCAAATCCCTCCTCCGTGCATAAGTTTTATGTCTTAAGCAGACTCTTACACCTACGGGTTTTCAATAATTTTCCAATAAGTTTCTTATCATTTTCTAGGTCTTTGTGCCCAAATAAACACTTTGTTTTCTGGAGTTTTTGGTTTTATTCTCCAAATAAACACATAACCAACAAATACGCAAATTCAAGGAAGTGCCCTGAATCAGGTTAATTTCAGATGTTCGCTGTGTTCCGCAGGACCTTGAGATTCAAAGCGTGGCCCATGCAACTATTGCAGGGGATACTTAGAAATGAAAAAAAATTCGTGGGCCCAGTCTCAGATTTACTAAATTACAATTTACATTTTGACAAGATCCCCAGGTGGTTTAAAGCAGCGCTTCTCTCAGTTTAGGGAGGTGATGCTGTACATAACCGGAGGGTCTGCTAAAACCCAGATTTCCTGTGCTCGCTTCTGCACATTCTGACTCAGTAGGTCCGTGGTTGGCCTGAGAGTCGGCGCATCTAAGAAGACCGGAGGTGGTGCTGGCAGGCTGGGGCTGGGGAACACACGGTGCTGCCCTTCCTCAAGGAAAGTTACAAGCACAAATAAGTAAAAGTCTCATTTTGGTTATTCTTATTTGCTGTTCAGAATATGTTACTTTTTTCTTTCCAGTATTTT
The DNA here is from genome assembly GCA_004026545.1 of Mormoops blainvillei. Taxonomy (NCBI): domain Eukaryota; kingdom Metazoa; phylum Chordata; class Mammalia; order Chiroptera; family Mormoopidae; genus Mormoops; species Mormoops blainvillei. The sequence goes on along the minus strand of PVJD01002616.1, from coordinate 138,204 downwards.
TTAAGGATTGCAGTGGGTATCTACCTAATATGGGAAAACAAAAGAGAAGACAATTTAATTACACACAAAAACATTTTCAGATCTTAAATTTTAGGGTTTCAGGCTAATAAGGGGAGGAAAACATATTTTCTATAACCCGCCGATGTGCTGGGATAATGGAAGAAAACCCCATTGAATCCCGCCACCACCACAGCCCTGAATGGTTCTTCAAGGAAAAACTTGTAAAAGAATGCAATAGGCCTTTTTTTTTTTAATAAAAGAGAGGACCATAACTTTGATGGAAATATGTTTCAGTTTTAAGCTATGAAAAATTAAATGTAAAAGATTAACATAAAGAATGGTATCTTGAGAAATATTGTCCTTCCATGAGTTAGTTTTATCCTCAGCGGGGAAAGATATAAATGAATGGTTATTTTAAAAATACCTGGACCAGCATCTAGGCAGTATTGTATCTCCCTGAATACCTAGTCAACTGGTATGGAAGAGAGTTTATAACATTTAAAGAGTCATTATTCAGAAAAGGTATAATTACAACTAGTCAATTTACAACTTTAAGTCCCCATGACACCTTTGCTTTCTTTCATATTTCCTTTCAAGATTTTTTCATAAGATTTTTTTCATATGTTTTTGGCATAATTCTATGCCAAAAGCAATTTCAATTATTATGTAAAAAATTCATACTTGTAAAAAACATTAAATTGCATCAGTAAATGAAAAAATAATCCAAGGTATGCTTTGTTTATGTAGTAATTTTTATTACTTTATTTTTGGAACATAACTGATAGTGTTTACAATAACTCTAGCATTCCCTGCAATATTTACAATGACACATAGTACAATATTCATCATGTTATAGAAAATGAACTCTTACTTTCATAGCCAGAAGCCTGAATTTTACTCACACACTATTTATTAATAGTTTTATCAGAAATGTATACCCCTATTAGAGTACAATAGGGATTTTACATTCCTGAACAATTTTATTTGTATGCTGATAAGGTAAAATCATCAAAAAACTAAAATACAATGTCCTTAGCAATAAGAAGTTTCTTTAACTCATTAATTAATAAGGAAAACATAAGAGTTTTAAAAAGTTCAAAGGGTAATCTGTAGAACATACACGTATAGAAGCAATTAATAATGCTGATAAGAATTTGCTAATAGATGTAAAATTGACTCATAGCCTAAGGGAAATATAATATAATATTTAGAATAATTCTTTTACAGGGCTAAAAATTTACCTCTCTGCCAGAAAAAGTTTATTTATATTTTAATGGACAAGTATCTTTTGTATTACTATTGGCAACTTAGAGAGTTACAAAATAGCCCATTAGAAGATAAACAAGGGTACACTTACAGCATCAGATAAATCTAGAGTTTGCTAAACACCCCCCAGTAATCTCATTTGCCTATTTGAAAGTCTTCCACACTGTTTCCTAAAAATGCAAATTAGTTTTAGAAAATATGAAGAAAAAGTTTATTATTTTCCTAAAAATGAAATTTCAATACAACTCTAGACCTAAACTTTATATGGAATATAATAAAATAGAAAAATAAAAACCTTTTAATAAGTAAATGTTTTAGATGAGACTCTCTCTTAAATGTGTAAAATTTAATATCTAAATGTACTTCATTTATTCTTTGAGAATTTGCCTACAGAGAGTGAGCATTCCTCTGGAGAGAGCATATACTTTCTTTCACTAGCCTGTAATTAAACTCCACAAAGATGCTTAATGTGTATAAGTATGAGATTTTTATAACAACATAATATGAACTTACCTAGTTGGGATATGCCTATAGGTGTTGCAAATGTTTTAGAGAAAAATCTTCAATTATCCATTTGAAAAAGATAAATTATGCTGATATTTATTTTTTATACTCTGTAATTATGTCTTTCCCATTCTTTTTAGAAACAAGCTGAAATAGTAATACATATTATCAAATGGAAAAAAAAAACATCACTTATGTTTGTTAATAGCTCGAGCTGTTTATTTGTTGTCATTGTTGTGGTTTGGGGGCAGCAGGATAGAAACAAGTGAGAACGCTTCCTTTTCTTCCTCATTGGCAGAAGCCTGCTATAAGACTAGGCACACGCATGTCCTCACCTTTCTAGCTGACCCGGCCTCCGAGTCAGTGGAGCAGGGTCAGGTAAGAATTAGTAGAGTTTTTCGTTTGCTCTTTTCTGTGCACCAGGCCACATAATAGAGGTGAAATCATACAAGGACCGCTGTTATTCCTCCTCTGCTATCTTGGAGTCCAAGTCTCTGAGTCTCCTGAGTTATTACCTTTTTAAATCAGGAAAAAAAGAAGATCAAATGGAAAGCCTGAGACTTAGGGAAATCCTCTTCTCTTTCAAAGGAGGCAAGAAAGACTGAATATAGAGAAAAAGAGCCTTGTCTCAGAAAATTCAAGATGGTGTGACTGTGAATCAGTTTAATCTATCTGCATAAAATAATAATCTGCATAGGTAGCATATGTAAATTTCTTTCCTTTTCTAAGCTTCCAATACTTAATTAGAATCAATAACGAAGATAAGGGCTCTGGGAACTAGAAGAAGGCCTTTCTAGGCACATGTACTTGAGGATTAGTATCTTCCACATGGTTATATTTTTCATTCATTCACTTAAATACTTACTAGCATAATTTACTAGCATAACACATGGAGTAATAAATGGAATATTATCTTCAAAAACACCCAGAAAATATGTGATTTAGAGTAGAAATGGAGAAATTAACTTTTCACAGTAAACAGCACTTTTTTTGTGGGGGGGGATTTGGAAATCAGGTAAGGGTTGATGGTGTATGTCTATTTGTAAGTTTGTTAACAAAAACCATGGGGAATTTATTTCCCCTTGACAGATTATATTTTTTTGGGAAGTGGGAGACGTCTTTGTTTAAACCAAAAGATAAGAATAGCTTGGGAGTAAAAAATGTGGTCACTGCATCCTGCCTCCACCAGCCTTGCTAATAGGCTCTGACTATGTTAAGTTCTGCTTTACATCCCTACTAGTTTTCTCACATCATCCTTCAAATGTGCATTTTCTAAAGACACCTCTTTGGGATGCTCAGTAAAAAAGAAAGTCTCAGTACGCATGAAAAATGTTTGGACAGCCATTCTTGATGGGAGTGTGAAAAGAACTCTGATTTTATACCCAATCAGGAAACTTCTATGTTTCTTCCTGTATTTCATGATCACTCCAGCCTCTTCTATGCCTTGTGCTCATGTAAATTAATACAAAGCACAATCAAAGAATGAAAAGTCCTTTGCCAGATAATTTGGCAGGAGAGGCACAAAATTGATGTTTAATTTAAATTTGCTTTTTCTCATTCTCTTCATTAATAAATAACAAGTAACTTAACAGGAAATACCTCTTAAATATTACATATGCTATTCTGCATCAAATTTTGAAGTGTCAACCATGGCCAAAATCGCTGGATTTAGGAATATAGAGGAGTTTAAACATGTCTCAAAAATGATTCAATTTTCTCTCTCCTTTCTGCTCTGTCACACCTCTTCTTCCCACTCTCTTTTAATAATCATTGTTCTAAATCTAGAGTATATTTGAAGGTCAATTAGGGTAAGGCACTGTGGTGTTACTATTAAGTTATTTAAAGGGCGCATGCATGTCAAGATCTTTTTTGTTGCATTGTAGTTGCTGTTACTAGAGGCATGTAATTAGGTTTTTAAGAAATTTCATGAAGACCTTGGTATGTGTATGCCCTATTCAGTGTAGTCATGCAATTTGCCAAAACACATATACACACAATATACACTAATGGTTGCATATATACCATAAAATCCATTGAGTAATAAACCCACCTTCTAATTGTATTTTACACATTGCCTAGCTATGGAAACCTTTGACAAAACACAAATGTGTCTGATTGCATAAATTATGGATTATATAAAACCTGCTACTTTAAAGCTCCTGGAATGATTGTTTTCTATACTCTAGAAACAAAATAGTCCTGCCTTAATTTTCCTTGGTAGTTAAATATAGTTTGTATGGCACGTTTAATTCTATACATCATATTTTAAGGACATTGTAGAAAGTGAGTGCCCAGATGATGGTGATTAGGATGGTGAATGTTCTAAAGCTAAAATATTTAAATTAATTGAGGCCATATGCCTTAGAAAGAGAAAATTTGGATTCTGTCACATGACAGAAGAACGCACACTATACAGCTGCAAAGACAGAAATGTAACCTTGGGTGAAAGTCAAATACAAACTGAATATTTTTAACTTCAGCATAATGAAAGCTGTACCTCAAATTGAAATATCTAGAGCTAAATAGAGCAAGTGAGTGCTGCCATGGCCAGTGACCAGGCAGAGCTGATGATGGATTTTTGTTTTTGTTTTTGCTTACCTAATTACTAACTATTCTCCAGACTTACCATAGCATTGGTTTCTTCAAAAAGTCTTGTCTGTTGTCTCACTTCTCCTCAGTGCTTAGTCATAATGCGATTTCCTGCTGTTTATTATACTTATTATATTATCTATTTACTTGCATGCTTCCCCTACTAGCCCACAGTTCTTTAATCCTAGCATCTATGATAGTAGTAGATTTAAACGAACATTCACAGAAAGGACTCCTGCTTTGAGATCTCTAAGAGCACATCGAGTAATTCCTGAGGACCTACAGTGAGCCACCTGCTGTGGCAGCTGGGAACAGATTCTATTCCTCTCTTTGAGACCTCGTGAAGAATACGTTGATCAATGATACAATCATGAATGCTGATCTTGCCAGTCGAGCCCGCAGGGCATTGTCTTTCACTGCTGACTCTGGTGAAGTGACTGACCCACAAAACAAGGGAAGAAAGTTTTGGTCTCCATACGCCAATCTTTATAGACTCAGCAGAGTGATTAATCTTCGAAATGCACTGGGTAAATACTGACCCTTGACTAGCTTTTTGAAACATGCCTCCCTCTGTGGATAAAACAAGCCTTTTCCTTTTGCACAAATCATAGCCCTGACTTTTTGATATAGCTGCCAACTTGGATGGTTGATAGACTCCAAAATACATTCTCATAATTATTTTTCCTTGTTCTTTCCATTTTAGCAAAGGCCACTACTTTAGAAATCTTTCTTGATTCCTTACTTGCATTTGATCTGCTAGCAAGTTCTGTCACTACTACTTTCACAGGTCACGGGTCCCTCCCCTTTTGCTCTTTTCCTTTGCAATTGCAGACCAAGCCATCATCATCTCTCACTCGTTTTATCCCAGGAGGTTCAGATTGAGCATGAATTCTTACTTATCATTTATCCCATTGTCTAACCAGCTACAGAATTACCCCCTTTGATGACTTCCCATTGAATTTCGGGAGAAATATATTTTCTTACCTAACTAAAACACATTGAATCTTATAACCCCTGCCTACTTATGAAACTGTAATTTAAATTGCTTGAAATTAATGAAAATATGCCTTAACATTTTGCAGTTTCACTAGCTACCTGAACAAAATTTTAACATTATAATTTAGTAATCCAATTTTTTAAATAGGGCATCCAGAATTGTATAAACTTTGAACCCCAGCAAATGTTCCCTGATCAGGCTTCTCATCATGTATTCTCAGCTAAATGTTTAGTGGTTCAGGAAGAGATTATTCTCCATTTTATGTGTTCTTCTCACATCTCTCACTCTCATTTCATTATATAACTAAACATAGTCTACAGTTTTAAAATTTTTAACATATATATTTTCTGGTTTTGTTCATTAAACGACCAGTTCTGAGATGGCAGGGATGATGTTCTCCTTATCTATTACTTTTGCCCCATTACTTAAAATACAACAATCTGTAAATTTTGCTAAATGAATTAATGAATGAAAAAATAAATAAATACATACAGGATTTTGCACAATATGCAAGACTTTGGGTTTGTAACAAATGCCTTTCACCCTTTTATTATTCTGGATTCTTACAGAAGAAAAGAAAATAAATAAATAAAAATATTAAAGTAACAGCTTTCAAAAAGTTTTTAAGCATCTACATGCAGATGAAGCAGGAAAAGAACAATCTACCTACCTTTTGATAATCAGACCATTTAATAGTTTAAAAACATGTCTTCTTAAAGTTTAACTCGATGGTCAAAATAATATCTTAATTAGTGAGAACCAATTAAAACGTGGGTGGAGAAAGCACTAAACCAAACATGAAAATTGTACTGGAAAATCATATGTTTCACCCATAAGGTAGCTCTGTAAGAAATGTGAATTTTTTATACTCTCTGTAAATGAACATGGATTCAACTTTGATGTCTGTTTTTGCCTTGTGAGAGAAACTTCATCTCAATAAATTCAAGTTTTTTTCTTCTTCTATTTTAAGGTAGAGTTAACACCAAGATGTTTATGGAATGCTCTTCTGTCTGGGGACTACCTTGCCATATGTTTATCCTGGTATCCTCCGAGCAAATAGCCGTCCTATCTGATCTTGCCCATTGATCTCTCTGGTTTTTGGTCATCAACATACAAGGTCATATGAGGCTGCAGTATTTCCTTTTCTCCTCTTAACAAGTCCTCTCCAGATGTGGCTGTATTTGATCATTGTCAAGCCTCACTTAGGCAAGGGAAATCATTAAACATTCCCTTTGATATGCCTAGTGGGTATACCTCATGTGGTTTCCCACTGCCCAGGCACATATGTTGTGATGGTAAATGGGACCTGTCCCTTTACACTCCGGGAAACATATCATCTAATCTCCTTTTCTACTCTTTATAGGATAACTATAGAAATCTATTGGAAAAGACTTTTTCTGTTGTTAAATCTCAAATATAGCTGCTATTCTATTGCAGAAAACCCAGTCGGTGAAATTGTTGATTTTCCTCTGCTTCCCCTTTCCTAAAATTCCAGGAGTTTTTACTAGTCTTAGAGTGGAATACTATTTACCTACAGATAGTGTATGCTCTGTATCCTCTGGGAAAATAGTTTTAAAGGCTCAAATATGGAAATTATAGTTATTCAAATAAATTTTAGTGTATTTTATGATATGTTTCAAGAATTTGAAATGCAAATGCCAAGATTTAGTTCTGTTATTCAGTTAGTTCTGCATTTTTTCTGGAACATCCTTCTTCTGAGGTATAAAAACATAATGCCTAATTACTCGAGTATGCAAAGTAGTATCAAGAAATACCAAAGGGTGGGGAAGTTAATAATGTACACTGTTACAAAAATGACTAAAAACCTTCTAGGAAAAAATTTACTGATTTAATTGTTTATATATAGGCCGTGCCTTAATAACAGAATGGACTATCTCACTCTGTCTCTCCCTGTCTCGCTCTCCTCCCCACACCCCGCCCCCCACCTTGTTACTCAAGTTGCCCAGCAAGACTCCTCTAACTGTTTATGAATTGTTGCTTTCTATAACTCATATTTTAAAGAGCTGTAAAGATCCTTTGAGCACCAGGACTCTGAAATGATACAATTTTAGTTCTAAGGTTCACAAATCCAAATTTTACTAATCTCTTTGGGGATAATTTATTTTATTCCAGAACATTCGAAATCTCAGATCTGTGGCCTATTCTAATTGCTTTGCTAAAAAAAAAAACACTAATATTTTGCTAGAGAAAGCTACTAAGTAGAAATGACTTAATGTTTCATGTACATTAGCGCTATGGAAACAGGCCTGGTGGTCACAAGGAAAAATTGCATCAGATTCTCTAGCTGTTCATTCATCTGTAAGTTATAATGTTCCTGATCTCAGCTATGTTGATCATTTTGTTTCCAAACCTTCCTGATTATTCAAGTTCTTGGTCTTTTACTTTTCATCTTCATGTCAAAAAAATTACCAAGTTTCCCTGTAATGAGAAAGTTCAATACTTCTGAACTGAAAACTTCATTTTGGGAACATTTCATTGCATACTTATTTTCTACACATTAAATATATGAGAAAACACATTTTATCCTTTTATCATTTTTGAGACAGAAACTGGGCATCAAGAGTGTGAGGAGTGAGTCAAAGGGACCAAATTTGAAAAAAAAAGAGGTATGTCAGTTTCTGAAAACACAACCATGCAGCTGTGTACCATATGTCTATCTGAAATGTACCAATTATATGTCATTAGAGAAGAAGTGAGAGAAAATCTTTCAGAACCAATGAAAAACTGTCTAAACCAGTGAGAATCACCTTGATTGAATGGAAAAGCCCATGAAAGAAGTAGGACCAACTTTGATTGGAATCAGAGAATTAATTTGTCATTATCTTATGTCGGCCTAATTCCATGTATTTTTTTCAACCTATATCCAAAAATTTGAAAACATAGAAATATCATAAAGTACAATTTTTTAAAGGGTTATGTATATAAATTTTTCAGTTTAAGGATTATAATTTTAGATTTTATTATTAAATTTTCCTAATAAATTGACATATGACCTTTGTAACTAAAAAATCTTAATCAAGGTAATACATTATTTTGTTTTTGTATTTGTTTTTGTTTTTCTATATGCTATATGAGGTCTGTCCAGAAGGTATCCAACCATTCAATATGAAAAGCAGAGACATTTATTGAAGAAGATACAAGAAACATTATACACAAGACAATGACACCTCAGTTCCCTTTAAAGCAGTCACCTTAGGATCTCACACAGTTGTCCCAGTTTCCATCAGCTGCTCTGTCATATTTTTCTGAATCTCATCAATGGTCTGAAATGTCTTACCTTCAAAGGTGATTTTAGTTTTTGGGAAAAGCCAGAAGTCACAGGGCACTAAATCCAGGCTGTGAGTGACTGAAGTACCTTGGTGATTTGATATTTTGCCAAAAAGCTCTGCACAAGATGTGATGTATGAACAGGTGCATTGTTGTGATGAAACTGCCTATCACCAGTTGCCAATAACTACGGTCTTCCGAATCATCCAAATAGTTTCCACAGGGGAATGTTAAAGCTAACGCAATATTTGATGAAGATTCGTTGCTATACTCTCTCAGTCATTTAGAGTGCAATAACCACACAATATACATGCTCACTCAATAGCATCTACTGCCCTCACTGACAATAAAGTCATCATAGTTCACACACGTGTATTCCAGTCCACTCTCTTTGGTTGCCAGGTTACATCGATGTTGCACAAAATATTCTCTTTATATTAAATAACAATAGGACTTTTTCCAGACAGACCTCGTATATAGCCTTAATTTGGAAAACTATGTTAAATAGCAAATACTTTATTAATACAGCATATCTCACTTTACTGTGCTTTACTTGTTTGCATTATGCAGATAATACTGGTTCATTGGCCAATACATCAGCTTTCTAAATATGAAAATACTGCAAACATACCTCATGAACCAAATACTTGTCCATGCCTTACATTAAAAATAATATTTTAAAAAGAAAAAAAAGGATAAAGAAACAATTTGTAAATTATTTTGTCTCTGGTTATTTATGTTTGACTTTTTCTTTTTGGTGGCCAATTTATTCACACAGACTACTTTAGGTTCTATCTTTACAAACCATTTGTATCCTTTTGTGGTGGCGAAAAAGTTCATTTAGCTTTTTACATAAAATAAAAGACACATTTTTTTGTTTTCACCAATAACTTTATTGATTTGGATCTTTTACATATGTTGGCTATCTCCTATGTGGTATAACATTGATTGTTCTCAATTAATGTCTCAACTTGATTGCTATCAACTTCAGCTGATCTACCTGACCATGGAGCATCGTCCAACAAGAAATCTCTAGCACCAAACTTTGCAAGCTGCTTTTGACACATACTCTCAGTCACAGCACCTTCTCTACACACTGCACAGATCTTTTGTGTTCCAGTGGTGCTTTTACCTTTCTTGAAATAATAAAGCATAACATGCTAAAAATGTTGTGTATTTTTTTCCATCTTCAATATTGAAATGGTTACACAAAAATTCACAAATTTGGATTATTTTATTGCACACTGATATGACAGCTGTCACAATACAATCTAACAAAATTATTTGAATGAAGTTAAAGATAACTAAGCGCTACTGTAGCCCTATTATGGAAGACACCAAGCAAACTTTTTGGCCAATCCAATACAACTAAATTTAGAAATATTTACCAATTGACACTTAATTTTAAAATCTGGCTTAATTTTTAGATGTATGAATCTAACAGAAAGGAGAGACTTGACATCAGTTTATAATTAGGAGCAATGAGAGAGTTCCAAAATGTATGTGAATATGAAATATAATATTGAAAAAAGAATTATTTTACAAAATGGTAATTTATTAAAGTTTAGAAAAATGATCTTACAATTATAACAAATTTATAAAGTACATTAAAACAATCACTATAAGAAATATGTGAAATTATGGTTAAAAAGATATAATTTTCTCAAGAAAATTAAAATAATTGAAATAAAATAAATATATATGCTCATGAATGGGAATGCTCAATTTTGGAAAGATATTAATCTATTTATTCAATGATATCCTAATCAAAATCACAATACAACTTTTTATGGAAAATTATTCTTGACTTTAAACTCATTGAAAAATAAATGTACATAAAAAATAAAAGGGAATGTATATTTGTCACTTTTGTGAATTAAAATAGTGTTGCATTTGTACAAGTTGAATCGTGGACCAATGTACTGCAATAAAAAATTCAGAAATAGATCAACGCATATGCATTTCCCAATGCGCCTCGAGTCCTGTTAATGATGTCCTTATGTAGTTCCCTACCATAGTGAAGAGCAGAGACCTTAGTAACCTATAGGAAATTGAGAAAATGGCTTGTAATTCTGAGGCTAAGTCGTAAAGACATTGGGTATTTTGACTGTTCTCCCTTGGATCACTCATTCTAAGAGAAACCAGAACCATGTCTTATGGATATGCAAGCAGCCCTATAGGAAAGTTCACATGTTGAGAAACAGAGGCTTCATGTTAACAGCCCACAGTAACTTGACAGCAAACTGGATGAGCCATTTTGGAAGCAGATCCTTTAGTCCCAGTCAGCCCTGCACATGCTAATGGTCCTAGTTGACACGTTAACTGCAACTTCATGGGAGAACCCCAAGCCACCCAAGTATGCTGTTCCCAAATTTATGACCTATAGTAACTATAATATAATAAATGTTTATAGTTATTTTAAGCTCCTAAGTTGAGAGATAATTTCTACCATAACCATCAATAGCTAATAAAATTTTCCTGGACCTGGAAATAAGATGCTGTCATAAATATTAGTGTGCAACAAATTACTTAGTCTCAGATGTCACATAATTTCTGTGATTAATACAATAACTTAATGATAACAGTTTAAGTACATTCAATACAAAGAGAAAATACACAAATGCATGAATACCAAAAGGCAAAGCTCATTAAGGACCATTTTGGAGGTTGGTTATCAATGTTTTTTAAAAATTAGCTAATAATACAGAATTGATCATGACCTTGAATTCTTGGAACACTAACTTACCTGAACCATTCTTGACCAATTGTGTGTGTGTGTGTGTGTGTGTGCGCGCACATGTTTAGGTAATTTAAGTACATTTTTAAAATATTTTATTTATGTAATTTTAGGGAGGGGGAAAGGAGGGAGAAAAAAGAAGAGAAACATGATGTGAGAGAGAAACTGATTGGAACAGAACCTACAGCCAGGCATATTCCTGGGCCCGGAATCCAACCAGCACCCTTTTGCTTTGTGGGATGATGCCCAACCAACTGAACCACACTGGCCAGGCCATAATTATGTATTTTTTATTAATGTTAAGCCCATGTCCTATATTTTTGCCTTATAAAGGCATTCCCTTTTATGTAGTTTGTTCACACACACACACTCATTAAATAATGTGATTTATTTGTTACTCATTCAAAGACTTAAATGTGTGGATTTAAGATATGTTCATTTACATTTGATATGTATATATTTTATATGAATGATCTCATTCTGAATTCTAAATATGTCATATGTTGTTTATCACCTCTCTTTTCTGGAAATTTGTTTTGTTTACAAACATTAACCATAATAAACACTACAGTGATAAGCATCCATAAGCAAATCTCTATTTTCCTGTAAAAGATCTTCCCTGCTAGTTACGCTTAGAAGTGAAATGTCTAGGTTTCAGTTTCTGTACATACACATGCACTTCCTTACATATCTAAAACAGTCTTTTCAGAATGTCGGTACTAACACGTACTTGCACCAGTACTGCTTGAAGCTTCCTGCTGCCCTATGCCCTTGCTAATATTTAATATTGGAATTAAACATTTTGTTTTTGCCAACCATGTGTGTTGCATTATCATTTTAACTTTTCTACATTGATTACCAATGAATTTGAACATCTCCTTGTATGATTATTTGCAATTTGGCTTTATGCTCTGTTAATTTATTAACTTCGTTTGCTCATTTTTCTATTGAATATTCTCTAAATGTATTAGGTACTTGTTATTAATTCTTAATAGCAATCTTTCAGTGAGTTTGTATTTGCAAATATTGTTGCCCATTACATTACCTTTAACTTTGACCTCTAAAGATTTTGATATATTTCAACACCACTTTATGAATAAAAACACATATCACCAAACTAGAAATATGTGACAAATTGATGTCATTGTTGGCCCTGGTAAACAGCCTCTCTTTATCTATGTTTTTCTTTTTTATTGAATTTATTGGAGTGATATTGGTTAACAAAATTACATAGGTTTCGGATATACAATTCTACAGTACATCATCTGTACATCGCATTGTGCATTTACTACACCAAGTCAAGTCGGCTTCAATCACCACTTATTCCTTCATTAGCCTCTCCTTCCTTGGAAACGTGTGATCTCCTTTCCATATGACTTTGATTATGACTATATGGGACTACTTTCAGTGAGTAAAATATTAGCAGATTTGATGTACAAAAAGGCTGAGAAGAGTGCTTGAGCTTTTCTATATTACTTTCTCTTTTGATCATCTGCCTCTATTAAGACAGCATGCTTAGTTTACTTTTTTTAAAGACCCTATTATTACTGTAAGAAAAAGTTCCGTCCAGCACACTGTAAGATGAATGAACCTGTGAACAGAACTGACTTGTCCTGGTTGTGGTCTTCTAGACCATCCAGGCCCCAGCCCCCAAATTCTTAGTTAGCACAGGTCATTTGATTATAACTCAGAAGAACTCCCAGCTGACCTGTTTCTAATACTTAGGCAATAAAAAAATGTTATTGTTCTAAACCATTCAGTTTGGAGTATTTGTCTCACAACAATAACTAGCAGAAACAAGGTATAAAATATATATGTCAGTGTTCAATGAGAGAGGACAAAAAGGAATTAAGTGATTAAGGGTTTACAATAGAAATTGGGTCTTACACACTTGTCAAAGAAGCTAAAGTGATTAAATAAAGTTCCAGGAAGGAAACCTGAATGACAGGAGTCACCAACCAGATCGTCTTAAAAATCAAGTTCACCTGACCCCTGAAATGAGGCTAGGAAAAGTCTCTTGGCGTGTTCTCATGAGGAGCCAGCTCTCTGGGCCCACTGCTAAGTGTCTGGTAGAGGACCTATGACTACTGTTGGTCGACAGAAAGAAGAGCTGAACATGTGTAGAGGAGTGAGAAGACAAGCTGGATCGGGCCGGCAATTCTTAATTTGCATGTCACCGCACCAAACCACGGCAACCTTCAGGGGGAGAAACTGCTGTTTCACATCCACCTTCTAAAACTCACCACAATTTTTATTTTGGTCAACTCTAACATTAACTTTGACAAAATTCCAAAAAGCATTGTCTACTCTAATCAATTTGGCTTTCATAAACACTGCTTTGCAATATAGTTAATATTTAAATAAAGACAATAGAGTTAACAGAGGGTTCCGGAAGAGCACTGGGAAGAGCAGAGGGATTCTCAAGGTGGCCTGAAAGGCTATACTCCCTGAGCTGAGGGAGTGGTTGTGGGAAACCCCAAGGCTTCAACTGAAGTCATCACCGAGGCAGGAAAGACCTCCTTACTCAAAAGTGAGGGTAAGCAACTAGCACAGCCTGTGACACGGTCAGAGGAAGCTTGCACAGTGTATATGCAGGGACTGGAAAGGTCACAGCAAACATGTATTGTGCGGGTGAACATGGCAACACCCTGCCCTGGGCAGAGACATTGTGCCCCTGCATGTGGCTAGAAAACCCTCCTACTTGCTTCTGGATCAAGATGGCAAGGGGAGAGGCAGAGACACTGTGTGGGTTGATGGATGTGATGGACATTAGTCTAGATTGACTGGCAAGTTGAATGCTCCCACAGAATGCTGGATTTGGAGGCAAAAATTTAAATGGAAGACATACAGAAACTCATTCTCTTTCTGTCCCCCTAGCTAGCCCAGTTGGGAGTTGGGAGTCCAAGCGTTCCTGGCCCAGTGGGCTCAGGGGACTGGGTGGTCAGGCAACAAGCCTGACGCCCTTCCCTACGAAAGAAGTGGCAGCAACGCTGGTGACCGTCACTGTGCTGGGCGGTCCTGCCCGGTCAGGCACAGGGATGCACCGGCCATCCGATGGCTGGAAGGATGGTGCACAGATGCTGGGCTGGCAAGCAACCATTAGAGGAAAGGGCAGTGCACAGGGAATAAGATACCAGCACACACAGACACCAAAAGGCGCCTGGAGCCAGAAAAGCTGCCTGGGTAATCATGCAGCAGCCACTTGGGTATCAAAAAACACAGTATTTTAAGTAGGAGAAGGAATTCCAGGTGCAGTCTTAAATCAAGCTGACTAAGGGTAGAAGGGTAATTTTCCTTTGGGTATTTTAAAGGAAATGGACATTAAGGCAGAAGACTGTTATTCTTCCAAAATTATGCAGCTTTTAAATAAAAGACTCCTTTCCTTTTTCACCAAACCACTGTCTCTGGAATTAATGGGTAACAGGCAGCAGAACCCCATATGACTGTAAGGTAACAATAGCAAAGTCATACTTCCAACATAAGACAAAGTAACCAGCTCTTCTTCAGGATTGAAGGCACACAAATCCTCCCCCCAAACGATGATTCAAAAGTTTCACTTTCTACTCTGTCCATCTTTGGGTGGGTGACTCATGATTCATTTGTTTCTAGTTGAGTGGAATTCCCTATTTTATATTCTGTAACTTAAATATTGAGTTATCATATGTCAGCTAGTGGAATAAGAGATGAAGCGGGAGGCTGGGGAGAAAAAGAGAAGAACATGGTTGGTTAACATTAAAATAAGGAAAATTGCTGATATCTCCCAAATTTATCATTCCTCTAGCTGTTCCCTAGGTCATTGGTAAAGAGATATTTAAAATTTCTTGCAATATCTACTCCATATTACCTTGTTTCTTAATAATTGTTTCAATTGGTCACTGAAGTCTTGCCTAGTGTAAGCTACCATCATCCCTAAAGGACCTGCATCATTTGCAGCCCTAACTGTTTTGAGATTTTGAAGGATCGATTAATTTTTATAACAAAAGTTGTTTTACTTAGGAGCACTCAGACCACTGTAAGATAAGTCTGAGTTAAAATTCTGTTAATTCTTTTCACCTTCATAAGCATCTAGTCTGGTGGACCACAGTGGTGATTTGGAGGTCACCAAGAATTAGAATCATATTGGAGTCAGTGTCTAGTAACTTCTCCAAATTTGGTAAATGAACACAGGTCACTTTAGGGAAGGCTAAATGACACATTATAAATTTGTCAGTGCATCAAGATCTTTCCTCTGAAGCTCATGTCCTTTTCTAATTTAAGGTGCTTAAGGTGTTTGAACTGGCTCAATGCAGAGAATTGTGTAAGTAGGGACTCTTTATTGTAATTCTTATCAGACTTTTGTTCAATTGCCCTGAGCTATTCTACTTTGTACTAATCAATGAAAGTTAGTAGGTTGCCTACCAATTGCAGTCCAGGGACATCATGATCAATTAACCGATGCAAATGATCTTTGTGTACTCATTATGGTAATCACACGCACCTTGACTGTAGTGAGTAAATGTTACCACTTGGTCCTTGTCCATTTCAATGACAGCATTTCTCACTGTTAGTCCTGGTCTGCAGAGACTAGCCACCATAGAAATGCTAAAGGATGTCTTTCTTCCATTTTCTGTATATTTCTCAAAGCCTTTGTTAAGAGTGTTCTATACAATTTCCTATAGGATATAATGAAAAAGATAAGTAAATCTTAAAAAATAAATTTACTCCAGCTTTTAATTTCTCTTTGCCTTTATATATGTTCCTCTACAGTACACCAAGGATTTGTGGCATGTCAACAGAATGTACTATAGATCACTTTTGTATCCTGGTTTTAGCTAGCAAATTACCAGCCTATTGGAGTTCTTTCCAGCCAGTTAAGCTAACACATTGAATTCACAATCTCTGTCAAATGCACCCATGTGAGACTAGGTCTATGGAAAGCTGGCAAGTAGATGCACTACCCAGAATTAGGTGGTAACTGTGGGACTGCAGTTTGTCTACATGGTCAGCAATAAGGAAGTGAGAGTTGGATGTGGAGCAGATGAGGTGAGGACAGCCTGGAAACAGCCATACTTCTGCATTTCTCTGTCTCCACCTATTAGCACACTGACCTTCACGGAGCAATAGCTACTGCTTTACTAATGACTTCTAGCTTCTAAGCAAATTTCTCCTTCAGTCAATTCTAACTTGAAGCTATATGCAAAAATGTATGCCGGGTAACACAGTTCCAACCTAATTAAGTTGACATAGTACAAACCACCACAAAAGGCAATTTCCTTAACATCAAATAATCCCTATAAAATAAATCCAGGTCAAACAGTACATTTAACAGGGATGCATTACAAGTATTTCCATTGATATTGAAAAGGCAAGGAAGATCATAATCACTACTACTATTCAACATAAAAATCCTGCTCAGTGCAAACAAATAAAAATTTTTAAAATATGTAAAAATGCATGAGACAAGAAAACCTTATAAAATAACCTTTGACACAGAAAGCCTTAGGGATCAACAAGATCATTAAAAGTTTTGATGAATAACAGATCAAGATATATCAATCAAGACATTTTTTCATCACTAAAGTAGCCAATTAAAAATATAATAGAAAACCTACATTACTTGAAACTGTGAAAAAACTATAAAAAATCTAGACTTGAACCTAACCTTAATTCGTATAACATTGGCTACTATAAAAAATTGCCATAAACTTGGTGACTTGAAAGAACACACATTCATTCTCTTGTCTTTCGGGTGGTCAGAAGTCCAAAATCAGTTTCACTGAGCAGAAGTCAAGTTGTTGGCAGGGCCGCGCTTCCTCTCCTAGCACTCGGGTGGGAAAGTCCCCTGGTCTTCCAGTTTCTGGTGGCTGCTTGGATTCCTTGACTTATGGGACATTGTTCCAGTCTCTGTATTCATAGCCACATTGCTTTTTCTTCTCTGTCAAATTATCTTTGTCTCTCCTAAGGGCATTTGTGAGTATGTTTAAGACCCACTCAGATAATCAAGGATAATTTCCATTATAAGTTAACATTCACGGGTTGCAGGGATTTGAACCCTGGACATCTTGGAGGTCATTATTCAGCCTACTACAGATAGCTTTTTTAACAATGTTAATATGCATATTAGAAGTCCCAAATAAATAAGGATATCATGTTTGTGGATAAAATAACAACTTATTACAAAGAAATCAACTTCCATAAATTAATCTATGTTACTTCTACAATTCAAATCAAAACCTAAGCTAGATTTTATGTTTTTTTTCAGTTGTACAAACTGATTCTAAAAGGTATGTAGAAAAATAAAGATTTACAAATATTTAGAAAAGCTCGTTTAAAACTTCACAGTTCAGGCAACGCTTCTGTAGAGATATTAAGATAATATTGAACACACATGATAATTAAAATTGTGTACCACTAGTAAATATTAAGCAAATTAATGGAACATAATAAACAAAATAGAGATATTTATGTATAACATAATTATTATTTGATAGAAATGTTAATAAACCTGTTAAACACAACTAATTTTTAAATACTTTTATAAAATCTGGCACAGTATGAGAATAAAAATAAAATTAAAACCCTAACTTACTCAAGTTAAAATATAAACTCCAGAAGTGTTAAATATCTAAACATGAAGTACTATAACTGGAAAAAATGAAGAATAATTTCTGACATTATGAAATATTATGAAATAGGAAAGAATTTCTTAAAGAAGATATAAAAGATAAAAATCACAAAGAAAGTTGATGAATTTGATTATATCACAATCAAAGATATCTCTGTAATGAGTCATATATCAATTTACATAGTATATGCATTAATATACAAGAAAATATTTAGAAGGATAAAAAGAAAACTTTTAATACATAAAACTGATTTTCAGAGTGTGGTTTTTCAATGATCTCTAATAATTTTTAAGGTTTTTTGATGAAGCATTTATTTATACATTATTGCTTGATTAAAAACACAGAAAACTAAGAAAATTACCAAAAAATATCTGAAAGAGCTGTTACCATAGGTAGCTGTCAGTTGGAGCATACACCCGGCTGGCTGCTTCAGTGGGGCAGGCCACGCAGAGACTGTACATCGCAGGCTTCACATGGATCCAGGGTGACCCTTGGACTCTAACCAGCTCCCCGGATGTGCAGGCTCTGTGTCCAAGGTCAGGAGGCTGGCTGAGTGCCGCAGCATCTTTAGGTTTCCTAGTGACGTGTCCTGCAGCCCTGGCCTCTGCACTACCACAGACATTCGAGGGGTAGGGGAGTCTCTCCCATTGGAATAGATGGCCCAGGGAAGGCCCGATTGGTTCAAAAGCTAGAAAGATGATGGGCATAGCCAAGTGTACCAAAAAATAGCAAGATAATTGGATAGGAAAAAAAAAAATCTCCCCCGCCCCACCTCTAAAAGAATTGCTGGCTTCAGCAGGAAAGAGAGTTGGTCTTTGAGACGAGGGTCCCCAATTTTTCTATGTTGCGGCACCTGAATAAAACTATTCTTTTGTACCAACATCTGTCTCATAAGTTTGGCTTTCCTGTGACAGACATGCAAACCTGACTTCTGGTTATAGACCCACCCATTATTTGTGGGTTTCAGAAAGTTTAACTAATTTTATTTTCTTTTTTATCCCTTCCTTAATTTTTCATATTTCTTCAATGAATATGCATTATTTTATAGTAAAAAATGAAAGCTAATTTAATTTAAATAAAGAAGAATGCCTAGTTTTTTTTCTTTATTGTCTCATTTACTTATCTTACCATAAAATAAATAGAGGTAGTTTTTGTCGCACTAGAAATTAATACAGTTCTGTTGAATCATGACTGACCAAAGTGATCTCTGAACTATTATAAAATATCATTTAAACTCTAGATATTATTACAACAAAAGTAACCTGCTTTGTATATCTTTTAAATATTTTTTCAGGGAGTAAGTTATGAAAAAAGTAATAATATCCTGCATTGGGAATACTTCCAAATTTTATGTAATCACAAATAAGACTTTAAGAATTACCTACTATATTGTATATCAATTTTCCATTACAACAGCAGAGCTCTAGAGTTGAATAGGAAATTTCTGAGTAGGAATATAACATAAAACTCTTTTTACATTAATAACAATAATAACCTATTGTTTGAAATAAAGTCTCTTAGTTGCTCGGCTCCAAACCAGAGCTATATCAAACTGGTGAACTCACATTAAGCTAAATGAGATAATCACGTCTTAGACCTATTCCAGATGACATTTTTCACACTAATTCAAGGTCACAAATAAAATTTTAATTAGCTTCTTAAATGGCAGATCTATCAGAAGGAATGAAAAGAAAAAAAATTGCACCTTTGGTAAGTATCAATGCAAACTCAGGTGTTACTGTTTCTAAACTGAATCAGCAGCAACTGTGTCTTTTTTTAACATCTCACTACATAGTTATCCCTTATTTATAAGAAAAAAAAGATAGTTTAGACATATAAAATATAAATGTCCATCTGATTTCCTTTTTGCTTCCTGAAGAATTCTTTATTTCTATTTGTGTTAAAATAACCATACCCAGCAAGAAACTATGGCAGAAACCTTGGTGGGGGTGGTGTGTGTGTGTATGTGCGTGTTTACTACTATAGAGGGAATAAAAGGACATAGAGAATTCCATCTGCTCAGATATTCCTATACCATTAGGGCAAATGATATTTCAAGTACCATCCCTGGATTCATTCCTTCAGGGTAAATAAAATAAGAGGTATTTAATATTCATATTTAGTTTTAAATGCCTATAAATAATTTAAAAAACAGTTTTTACAGCGTTTTTGTTCTCCAAGGGATAACATGAGTGATTCGCATTGAATTAGATAATGTTAAATCTAGGAAGTGAGTTAATACTTATCTGGTACAATCTGTTCTTTTTAATAGATGAGAAACAGTTTCAGAGATAAAGCCTTGCTCAAGGTCATACAAGTACGTAGTAGTTTGACTCTTCTAACTCTTAGTAAAGAGTTGTTTTCACTCTAATTACAGTACTTCCCTTTTCCATATCGATTGTCCTTTCAAGAAATGTGGGATCTGAACTTTTGCAACTGTTGTTTCTTTCTTAAGTTATTTGAAACTCTCCAGAAAACAAACAGAATGACTATTTGGCACTTCCACCATTAAATAAGGTGGTGTTTCTCATGACAGCATAGGTTTGCTTCCTTTCAAACTGTGAAGACCAAGAGCTATGATTGTGTGGAGCCCAATAAATGAAAGAGTGCTGACAAAATGATTTAATACAGACCGTGTAAAGTGTCAATTATTAAATGTTTCATTCCCAGTTATAAAAGACAAGGAGAGATAAATTACTGCTTTGGTGACACATTAGAAAATATGCTCAGCAGAGATGAGGTACCTGAATTGCCAAGTTAGAAATGACCTCATTAGAAGAGTAAGAATCATGGGAAAAGAAAGAAACAAAAAATAACCACATGCTTTACATTGAATGACAGTGAGAGGTTATCTGCATTTTCCTAACAAACTTAGTAAACACAGGGCTCATTCTTTAGCAGAATTTGAGCTCTAGAGGCTCCTAAAAATCTCTAAGAGGCTATCCAATGTTTTTGTAGCTGGTATATTTAATATTGATTTTAATAGCATTCAAACTAAAATGATAATTTTTCAAATTAGATTAAGACACATAGCATATAAGTACATTATCATCTCAGTAGTTCATATAACCCAATGATCAATACTCTTTGGCTATATAATAATCTTATCTGTACACAAAGTTTTCAATAATTCCCATAATCTTTTTCTTTATATATTTGTATTTTATGAAACATCATGTAAAGTAAATTATTTCAACTTGCGTTTTCTTCCTGTTTCATGGTAATGCACACAAAATAATAGAGTGTGTAGGGTATGGTAAATAGATCTTACACATTAATCTTTATGGGAAGGTGGGGCAGTAACCCTAGGAACCACTAACAATTGCTGCTCATTCTTTCAAAGTTTTCCATTCTTTTCCTTTCTCTTTTGTTTTATTCATTTTTGAATGCAAATAGACCTTAACAACAACTGCATATCATATATTTATATGTGTATATATATATGTAGACATATATATATATATAATTTACTTCATACTTTGATTAAAACTCTTGAGAAAATTTAGGTTAGTCACAGTTTTTCTCTTTTTAATTAGCAGGTGTGGACTCAACTTGAAATTCAAAGACAGAAAAATGTAGAGTAAGAAACTGAAAAATAAAGTTTTTAGCATTGATTCAACTTTTCTCTTTTTCCAGTATAAATTCCCCTTAAAAAGAACAAAGCACATCAGTTTTAAGAAATTCTACTGTACATTAGTTTTGTATTATGGCCTAATAAAACTCATGATTTCTATAAAATTCTACCAAAGTCAGTTTATTTTTTTTCTTTTAACTTATATTACTTCAGACTAGGTAATGTTTTTCTATGCAACTAACTCAAAGCTTTATTTCATTTAAGAAGTGATTATTTTCTGAAGTGGTTTATTGAAGCTTCATGCACAATGAATGATCAAAACAACATTTCTGATTTCTGTGTATGTTTTTCTGGGTATCTATGGAGGTCTAACCAGAAGGTATTTAGCCATGTGATATGAAAAATAGAGATATTTATTGAAGAAGATACAAGATACAAGAGGCATTGTACATAGGACAATGTCCCCTCACTTCCCTTCAAAGTAGGCACCTTGGGACCTCACACAGTTCTCCCAATGGCCATCAGCTGTGCCATTGTATTTTCCTGAATCTCATCCATAGTCTGGAGTATTTTCCCTTTCAAAGGCGATTTTAATTTTCAGAAAAGTCAGAAGTTGCAGGGCACCAAATCTGGGCTGTAGGGGCCCAAGTCACCTGGGTGATTTGATGTTTCAGCAAAAAACTCTGTGTGAAACAAGATGCACGAGTGGAAGTGTTGCCATGATGAAGCTGCCAATCACCAGTTGCCCATAGCTGTGGCCTTATGAATCATCTGAATAGTTTCTGCAGAGGAATGTTCAAGCTTAATGCAAAATTTGATGCAAATTCGTTGTTATACTCAGTCAGTCTTTTTGAATGCTATGGCCACACAGTCCACATACTCACCCAACAGCATCTACTGCCCCCACTGTCTAGTACAGTGAAGTTGTCATTGTTCATGCATGTGCATTCCAGTCCACTCTCCTTGGCTGCCAGGTTACACTGATGCCATGCAAACAACTCGTTATATTGACAATGGTTGGACTTTGTCTGGGCAGATCTCACATGTATCTGTCTATCTATTTATGTCATATTTGATTAAATATTAAGCATTGTATAATTAGGCCCTATTTTTCTGTGATGTGATTACTTTCCTCTAATATATAGAAGAGGAAATGAAATAAAATCCTTAGCACTTTAAAATTGTCTTCAAACTTGTATTAGCATGAATGTGGACATTAGAAAGCAAAACTTTCCATTTCACAAAGAGAATTTTTATAATAGTTACACGAATGTGTATGACTCTTCTATAGATATTTTATAAATAATACAAAGGTCATACTGGTAGCATCATTTTGAAGGCCTCAATCTACTTAGTTTAATCATCTGAAAATGTATCCACATTTTTCTTTACAATTTGTCTTTTTATAGTACTTAGACAGAATTTTTCTCATTTTGCTTTTTTGGGGGTATATTTTATTGAGTATGTTATTACAGTTGTCCCATTTCCCCCCCTATATCCCCTCTTCCATGCACCCCATTTCATCATCCCCACACCTCTTAGTCCATGTCCATGGGCTGCACACACCAGTTCTTTGGCTACTTAATTTCCCACACTACTACTTTGGACAAAAGTAATTTATTTATTATGAATTGCTTGTTTTTATGAAAACTAAGATGTATTTTAGGAATTCTTGTAAATTAAGAAAACTAACTTTCAAATGAAAATACATCATCCTTCTTTAAAACAAGACATACTTTTATCATACCATCAGCAATTGTACACTTTTATACATACCCAAAGGAGTTGAAATTTATGTCTACATAAATATGACTATGTAGATGTTTATACATCTTTGTTTATAATTGCTAAAACTTAGAAACAACCAAGATGTTCTTTTACAGTGGAATGCAGGAATGCACAAATAATTGATGGTGCATTCCATATGATATATTCTAATATCAGTGCTGCATTGTTATAACTGTAAATTAAAGCTTTCTTCATAATAAATCAATGCCAAGGTAAATTGGGAAAGATTTTAAAAATTACACAAGTAATTAACATACAGAAATATTAGAGTCTTGTGTTAATATAGTATTCTGATTAGCCCTTCTTCAAGATGAAGGTAATTGTTTATCTTTCTTACCATCTTACCACCTCTCTCTCTCTTTCTCTCTCTCATTATAGGTTACAAATGTTCTTTAGTATAAGCCTGGATATGACCAAAAACAGGAAAATATCTTTTGCAATATTGGGTTTTGAAAGTAGTAAAAAAGTACTGATAATTATGCTCAACCTGTTGGTGGTTTATTTATTTATTTAGTGATAACAGGCAATCTTTACTACATTTTATTATAAGATATCTAAGGGATAAAATTTGATATTTAGATTTGACAAAGAAACATATTTGTAGGTAATTTTATTGAAAAGACCTTTCATATGAAAATGCTCCATTTTTAACTAAAAATATATTTTCTTAAAAGTTTTTATTTTTTAGAGTCACTTATGGCATTAATGGCTTGAAGTACTATGCATTAAAAAAACCCCACTTTTTCTAAGTATCATCTCAAACCTTTAATAAACCATTTAATTTTGTTATTTATACATTTATAAAGCTCATAGTCATGGTTCTTTGCTTTTTCCTATGAAGAATCTAACAGACTTAAGTGCTCTCAGTTAAGTATCTTAGAGTAGTGACTAAAAGCGGAGTCAAAGCAATCAGGTATAACTGGGTTTGAGTTCTGGCTTTTCCAAATATTAACTAATATATTTGAAAAATTTATCTAATTTCCATGTATCCTAATTTGTAAAAAAAAAAGAACTACACAAAAAATATTAGAGTATACTTCAAGATTTTCTGAGAATTGAATAGCTTCATATTTGTAAGATACTGATTTTAATGTCTAGTACATAGGAAGGATTCTATCAATCTTTGTTATTATATACTTTTTAGGGATATTATTAGTCATTTTGACAGTATGCAAAGAAGGAAGTTTAACACCTGGCTTAAGGGATTAAAAGGAGAAATGTTTGGAAATTAAGTCTGAATGTCTCTGGTTCTTTAGCCTGTACTACCTAAGGGGCATGGACAAAGGCTACCATGCTCTAATCAATGCCTATGTCCATCATCGAACAGTTTATTCAGATCAAACAAATGGAGACCAAAGACTCATAAAATCCTCTCTACAAATCATAATCAAGGACAACTGTCACAAAACGCCTTTCTTTTCCTGCAAAGTTCTAGCAATATCACATTAATATTTGATTCAACTTTAATTTTATCTCTATTAAGATTTGAAGACAAAGGATTGAAATAGTTTTCTTTTTTCCCTGTCTATTGGCTTAGCACAGCCTCCTAACTCAGCAATAATGTAAATAAATTATATTATGGAAACTAGGTAATAAGGGTGATAGTTTTTCAACTTTCACTTGTATTTTTTCTGTGTTTTTTTACCCCATGTTTGAAGCAATTTTTTAAAGTGCTTCCAACCTAGGAGCAGAAATGACAACATGGCGTGTTGGAAGCGATTAATGCCTGTCTAGAGAACACAGTGAAACATGAGTACCTTCAGCAGTACCCAGACAAGCATTAATCAGTACCTCAGCACAGCCTGAAGTGACTTTTTGTGATAATAAAAAAGAAATTTTTCCCCAAAATGTATGTCAAAAATGTGTTTTGCAGGTATTTCTCTGGAAAGAAACAGTTTTAGATGAAAGCATTTTCTTTTCATGTGAAATGAAACATTTTCTGATTTGACACACAGCATGTCAGTTTTGGGATGGTTAGGAAAATATACCACTTATAACTCAAAAAATGAGTGGCAGTTGTAAATTATATCAAAGCCTATTATACAAAGAGAATGTTCTTCAAGCTAGGTAATACCACATATATACATAAGGGTTATCAAAAACCCATTAAATTTGACCCTTTTAGGTTTTCCAGCTGAGATTAATTTCCCAGCATAACATCCCCCTTTTTCAGAAAACCTCCCTTTCTCAGTTCTTGTTCTCATGGGACCTTTCCACCATTTCCCTGATAGCCAGGGGCTAACCAGCAATCCTTCAAGACCTTGTAAGGCATTTCATTTAAATTTATATTGAGAAATTTATAGTCTTATTAAATCATCTTCCCCTGAGATTCATTTTTTGCCATGTTTCATTGGTATGTCATTTTAAATTGGTGCCATTTAAAAGCTTGCCCCATATTTTTTTGGGCCACACTACAATCAAATAAGGTTAAATCAAAACCTGAATATCTCCTCGTGGATAACCAAACAAGATAGTTTTCAATATTTGGGTTTTGTATTACTCACATGTGCTGCTTAAAGAGCCTGTGATTGCTCAATACATGTAAGTCCAAATCATATAATAGAGTAATGGTTATAAATAATTAATAACTGTGTCCATATTAAAAAAAAAACACAGTCAAAGACCTCATCTTTTAACATTTTAACAAGATTTTTTTGTCATTGGTTTTATTTTTCATTTCAACATAGTCAACTTGACCGCTGAAGCAGTATTCCTTGATCCCGGTTGTCAGTTGAGCCTTTCTTTCCTCTTTTCCAAAGTCATGTTTCATTGGAAATCTGAAAACTCAGCAAGGATTGCTGAGGATTGAAAGCTCACCTTGTCTAGAATAGCGAGTATTGAAAACTACAAATCTACATGTCCCTGAACAAACTATTTTTTCTTTATATTCTGGTGAAAAAGATCAAGCTGTTTTAGAACAACTGAGCTTCCTCCAATCTGACATGTTAGGTGTTTCCCACTATGGGAGCTTTTGGAAGCAGTTCAAAAAACATCAGTATACAACAGGGACCCTTAGTAAATGATAGGGAACTTAGTGTTATTAAAGTGTACAAGCAACACAACTGTTCAAAGGATGATAAGTACAATGACAGTATTAGACTCTCAGGGATATAACAAAGTACCCAAACTGAGTAACAACAGATTTATTATCCCATGGTTCTGGGACCCTAGGAAAGAACCCTTCCCAGCTTCAGGAGGTGGCCGACAACCTGTAGCATTTCACAGTTTGCAGCAGGCCTATTTCCAATCTTCCAGTTTCTGCACTCCCTCCCCCACCTATTGCTCTACCCATCTTCTCCCTTTTCTTGCTTTCTTTCTCCATTTTCACTGAATCTTCCTGGGTTATCAGGAGTGTAATATTAGTAGAAGAAGTTATATATGAGAAACAAAACAACTCCTAAGAAATAGTAAGAATAGCTAAAAGGTTTGCTAAATTGGAAATAAAAGACTAGATAAATTTTGACATCAAGAAACTATGTAATATTGAACACACCAATTAATTACCTTGAGACTTGGTTTTCTTTCTCATTTGTACAATAAAAATGATTATTCAGCAATCAGACATAAAGCATGCATACTTCTAGAAGATATATAAAGGAGAGACCTGTGAAAGTTAATGTTTATTTTAAAATTGCTAGTAACGTACTGTTATTAATCCCACTTAATAAATTTCGTATGTTTGCCCTTAAGCAATTAGTTGCTGTTTTTCACCCATGAAAAGATATATCAAAATGAAAATTAGAAGATGAAACTCAATAAACTGTGGAGAAAGAGGTTACCCTAAAATTAAAAGGGTCATATTTTTATCATGTGTAAATTAAATGTTGTAAAATAACTTATTTTAGATACCTTATTATTCTAGTCAGTGGTTTTGAATTTCTATATTATTTGAGAGTTTTTAAGCGTGTTTCTAACACAATTTAAAGGTTTGTTTACTTGCAGTTTTGAAAAGTGAATCAGAGTTCCTCCAAACTTACCTGGTACCAATATTTATAGTTTTTTGAGTAAATATGAGCATGAAAAGATCACTCAAGCAACTCTATAGTCTATTAAGGGAGCGCCTTTACTGAAGGGCTCCTACTACCAGAATCTCTATCAGGGGATTTACATGCATAATCTTACTTAGTCTTAACCAAAGCTCTGTAAGTGGTATGTGAGTATGTAGGTGGAGAAACTGAGGCTTAAAGACTTGAGTCCTTAATAAAGGAACATAGTTTAAAAAGAATGAACACAAACTACAATTCTGGTGTACCTGTATCCAAACCTAATTTTCCTCAGTATGAAAGTACCACACAGATAATGGCCAAAATCTACGAAACTTTCTTCTTGCCCTCAAACCATCTGTTAAAGTCCTTTGCAAAAATAAAATATGTAAAAATATTACTATCATTCACTTTTCTCATAATGCTAACATCCTAATCTAAGTCACTATCCCCTTCACATGAAGTGTTATAATAGCTGACTACGTAGTTTTTTCAGATCAAAACTTGTTGCCCTCCAATCCATTTCTGGCAGAACAGCCATGTGATATTTAAAATAACATGAGCATGATCCTTGTTTTATTATTCTGTAATGACTGTTCTATGATCTTACAATGAAATTCTACATGATATGAAATTCTACATGATATACCAACCTCTATACATCATATCCACACCACTTAAGCTGCACAAACAGTTTTAGAGTTTAATGCAATTACACGTTATTTTTTTCACCTGGGAAGCTCATTGCATAGTAAGAGCTATATCTCTTACAGGACTCGGATTACATATTATGTGTGCTGACTAGGTAATGCTTTTTCTTTTAACACTTCTAATTCTAGGTTAATTTTGTCTTTAATATCTATGTTTTTCCTACCCGAATAAATAAAACTATGAGTTGTATCTGTTTTGCTTATCGTAGTAACCACTGTAGTTGAAGTCGAGTCAGTGCTCATGAATCCAATGTTTTTTGTTTTGTTTTGTTTTGTTTTTTTTAATGTCTACTAGGAGCCAGGTATCATTTTAGATACTACCAATATACTAGCAAACACAATACAGAAAAATTCCTGCATTTGTAAAGCTTCCATTGTAGTGTACGAAAGAAAGATATTTTTCAATAAACATAACAAATACATAAGTGTGTGCTATTTTACAAGTTGATGAATACTATGAAAATAGAGAATAATGAGGATTTCAAGTATAGGAGAAGGGTTGTAACATTAGGATAGGCTTCATTGAGAAGGAAGTGGAGTGTTCAATAAATAAACTTAGCTAATACTAAGGTACCAACATTGGGTGTGTACTTCCCTAAAAGTAAATGTCTTTAGTAAAATAACAATGTCTTCATAAATCAATATATTAATTGAAGCACACTATACCATATTGTCATTCCCTTAAAAGGAATTTGATCTATAACTGGTCACCAAGTAGACAACATGATTTGTTAAATAGAACCTGTTTTTAAATAAGTAGGTTGAAGAGACAGATTAATATTATTTTTGTAGTGAATTGTTCAATGTTTTTAAAATTACCATATGCTATATTTACCAAACATGATTATCCTAGTGGCCTGAAAGAGCTAATATCATTTTGAATATGGACATACAGAAAGGAAAATGCATCATACATTCCAAGAGTGTATCTTTGTATACTTGTGTAGCAATAACCAGCAACTCGACCATGGAAGGAGAGGAAACAGACAGTAGTAATTTCCCGTATCTGATCATTACCAAGCAAGCACGATAGAAGTTAGACTGGAAATGTAGTTCTAATTTGTTAACGATAACACCTATGAGAAACCTAACCATGGGGGCTTTTCTAGATATTGATATTAAAGAGATGATACAAAATTATAGAATAATAAAGTTTACCCATGGTAGGAATGGGGGTGTTGAGCTTTCAAAGCAGGCAAAATTTTAAGCTTGGAGAAAGTAATTCAGTAAATAGAAAAGACAGAAATGGAAAATAGGGCAGAGTGAAGATTTACAGAATGAAAGATCTTGGTGATAGAGGACCTGTCAGATATGATACATTCCAATGTAATTATTCTTTTTTTTTCATTCATATTCATCCCTACTACATGCTGGGTATAGAGCAGTGTACAAAACATGAAAAGCCCCTGTCCTTGTGGAGGTTACATTCAAATTTCAAAAGATAGACAATTAAAAAAGAAACGGCCATAGAGTTAAGATGAGAAGAACTATGAAGAAAAATTGTTAACATAATACCCTCCAGTTCCATCCATGCTATTGCGAAGGGTAGTAGCTCTTTCTTTCTTTTTGCTGCATGGTATTCCATTGTGTAAATGTACCAGAGTTTTTTGATCCACTCATTTACTTTGGGGCACTTAGGTTTCTTCCAATTCTTGGCTATTGTAAATTGTGCTGCTATGAACATTGGGTGCATAGGTTCTTATGAATTGGTGTTTCAGGATTCTTAGGGTATAATCCCAGCAGTGGAATTGCCAGGTCAAAAGGCAGTTCCATTTTTAGTTATATGAGGAAATTCCATGCTGTTTTCCACAGTGGATGCACCAGTCTGCATTCCCATGAACAGTGTACTGGGGTTCCCTTTTCTCCACATCCTTGTCAGCACATGTTGTTTGTTGATTTATTTATGATGGCCACTCTGTCTGGTGTGAAGTGGTATTTCATTGTGGCTTTAATTTGCATCACTCTGAAGGTTAGTGATGCTGAACATCCTTTCATATGTCTCTGGGTGCTGTGTACGTCCTCTTTGGAGAAGTGTCTGTTCAGGTCCTTTGCCCATTTTTTAACTAGATTGTTTGTCTTCCTAGAATGGAGTCCTGTGATTGGGGGTGGGTGGGGCTGGGGAAAGTGGTGGTGGGAAAATGTTGAACAAAAAAAACAAAACAAAACAAAACTAAAAAGAGGGGGGGAGGTTAAGAATAGTATAGGATATTGAGAAGCCAAAGAACTGATATGTACGACCCATAGACATGAACTAAGGTAGGGTATATGATGGAATGGGGTACAGGGTAGAGGGGATAAAGGGGAGAAAAAATGGGACAACTGTAATAGTATAATTAATAAAATTTACCAAAAAAAAAAAAAAAAGAAAAGAAAACTATTGCAAACTAAGAACTGAGGAGCCAGAGTGTTGGGCAGGGGATTGCTGTTTCTTGTTGGGTGAACAGGGATGGCTTTGCTGATATATGGCTTGTTAGGAGAAACCTGAAAAAAGGGAAGAGTGAATGGTTTTGAGAGAGGAATATTTAGAAAGACAGAATTACACATTCAAAGGTCTATAGCAACACCTTACTTTGTGTGTTCTAGTAATTAGAGTAGAGTAAATTGGAGGAATTGAGGTGGGAGAAAAGTTGAGAGTAAAGTGATAAATTATAGGAGCCCTTGTCAGCCACATAAGACTAGTTCCTCTTGTCCAGGAGAATTTCTTCACATTGGAGAATTTTGAGAAGATGGCTGAAATAATCTGACTTTCATTTTAGAATCACTGCTGCTTTTACTGGAAAGAATAGGGTACGAGAAGGGAACTGAGTTAGAAAGCTATTGTAATAATGTAGGTCAGTAATTTTTAAACTTTTTCATGTCATGGCACACATAAACTAATTACTAAAATTCTGCAACACACCAAAAATATATATTTCCATATTTTGTCAATACCAATATGATAAAAATTGGTGTCATTTTGATTCGTTGACACCAGACAGTTATTGTTACATTGACTGTTGTCATTTTTTAAATTTGACAATCTAAGAGAAAAGAAGTGAATGCCCCTGACTAAACAGGTATTGCATGTTTTAAAATTTCTTGTGACACACCTGTTGAAAATTGCTGAGATGGTTGAAAGGCATAGTGCTTCGGATCATAGAAAACATGTGGAGAAATCAAATATAATTTGAAACTTAAACTAAAATGATTTGTGGATTCATTTTACATGGTTTGAGAGAAAGAATAGTGAAGGACAATTCCAAGGTTTTGGGGTGAGTTTTTGAAGGAAAGTGATATCCATATACTGAGACTTTCAAAATTAAAACTGTAATCCCAGACTTAATTTTGAAGGTTCCTTGTAGATTAGTACCTTTCATATTTAATTATCATTATTTCACTTAAATTTCTGGAGGGAGTACCGACAAATAAGCATGTTCATTCCTTCCTGTTTAATAAAGGCTCGAATAATTCATGCCTACTTACTGTCTGCCTGGCACGTGTGTGGAGTTTGTTTGGTTTATTAAGCTAATGCAAACAACCAAAGTAATGATGCAAAATTTTCCAAGAAACAAATTAATATTGGGTTTGCTTCAAGTTATTTTAATTATCCCTATATAAATATGTCTTATGATAATGTTTAAAGTCACTTATTCAACTCATCATTGTAAAACTTACTTTTCAGTTTTATTGCACTTAAAATTTTACCTGTAAGGTACACTGGAAGAATGACTGAAGAGGAAAAAAGAACAAGTCAATAAACAAATAAATAAGACTTTAAAGACATACTTTTTTGTATGCACATATAAGTGCATAATCAGTGGCAGTTCTTATTTAGTAACTGACCTACTATAGATAAAACTACTACTATATAACATACAAGAATATAAGAAAACTGCAGTACAAATTGTGTCCTACAATGATAGATGACTATGTGTGTTTCAGTACTTCAGGGATGGATTAAGCTATTGAAAAAGTACTCAACATTTGGCTAAAGAACAGTAATATGTGTGACATTCTATAGTTAATGAATCATTAAATAATTTGCTACAACTAATTTATAGGTGCAATATACTACACTATGTCAAACAGTGCAATATAATAAATGGTATAAAAATATATATTCCCAAAACTTCTGTTCTAATCAGTGTTTTGCATTTACCTTAGCACTTATCTGAATAATGAGGATATCCTAGTATTCCCTTGATAATATCCACAGTCTAATGGTTTTTGTCTATTGGTTGACATTTGCTGAACCCTGTTGTCTCAAGAATATTATCTGATTTACAATAAAGCACTAAGAAAAATGTCCGGTTCCACTGATGGCAATAGCAACTGGTAGACTTTTCCTAGTTAGTGTACTTATAAGATCTAGCTTTCATTGCAAGAATGCTGAAATCTAAGAAAATTTACCTCCAATTTATAAATATCATTGCTTACCTGGTTATAAGCTTTGGCTACCATATTAAACTACCCAAATCAATGTGGCTTATTTAACTCAAGGTTTTGTGGCTCAGTAATTTGAGTTTTGTTCAGCTGGGCAATACCCTGTTCATCAAAGAACCTCTGTTTCTGGATGTTGGATGACCATTGGTTGGGAGGAATGGGGCTGGTGAGTGGAGGGGGGAGTGCTGCTGAGCCATAGGTCTCTTACCATCAGCAAGCTATGCCAGGATTGTTCACATGAAGGTGGTCACAGGGCCTCCAAGGACAGCAAGAAAGGGCAAGGCTCATGGACCAGAAAGTTCCAAGTCTGCTTAAATCATGCTTTTTAAATTTAACATTAGCCAAAGCAAGTCAGGGAAGGGCACTAAAAATTGCACAGCAAAGGATCTGGTTACAGGGAGGGTGTATGAGATCGTTAGAGCTGTCATAATGAAGTAACACAGGTTGGGTGGCTGAAACTGCAGAAATTCATTTCTTCACAGTTCTGTAGTGTAGAAATCTAAGTTCAAGATTTCTGTAGGCTTCCTTGTTTCTGATGCCCTCATCTTTACCTAACTGATGGCCATCTCTTCCAGTGTCCTCCTCACACAGTATTCTCTGGTCCTAACCTCCTCGTATATGCCAGTCTTACTAGGTTGGGGCACAACCATATGAGCTCATTTACTTTAAATTTCCTATTTAAAGGTCTTTTCTTTAAATACTGTCACATTCTGAGGTACTAAGAGTGAGAATTCCAACATGTGAATTTTGGGGGTACACAATTCAGCCCACAAGAAAGGGAAAGAACCTCTATGCCCATTTTTTTTTCAGTTTACTTTTTCTCCCTCATTAAGTGATCTGCATCAATGTATACATACATCCAGCAAATGCAGACAAGGATCTCAAGTTTCAGACCTGAAGAATACTTTTCAATGTTTTAGATTAAACATCAGGTTCAGGCAGGGTTTCTCAATCTCAGCACAATTGGTGTTTTGACCAGGTAATTCTGTGTCGTCCTGTGCAACGTGGAGTGTTTACCCACAGCCCTGGCCTCTGCTCACTACATGCCAGCAGCTCCCTTTCACCAGTCATGACAAACACGTCATCTCCAGGTAGTGACAAATGTTTTCAGGGAGTAAAAATTTCCCTCTATGAGAATTACTGGATTAAGAGATAAATCAAAGTATGCAGGAGGAAAGTCATTTCTTAAACTGACATTTAAGTTAACAAGAAGGAATAAGACATGCACTTTTAGCACCAGCAGCTATAGTTTTCGAAGAATAAATTGATTTGTTAGATTTTCTATCTTCTGTTTTCAAGAACAGAATCATGAGCATGACACTGAGAACATATCTAGTTTGAACTAAACAGAACACCCTCGATTTAGGTTAGATTTTGGTTAGAATGCCACAGTGAAATTTCCTGAGGGTATTAACCCCAAAACAAAGATTAACTTTAATATTATAGGATTATAAGATTATTTCTTGCCTATTCAGGAAAAGAATATCCAAAATATCTATGAAGCATTAAGATATAAAAATATTTTTAAAAATAAGTAAATGAAGACATAAAAAACATTTTTACCAAAAAGTATAAATGAGTTGACCTTCTTTTAGTAAAGAGAAGCTACTTTCATTTAATATAAGAAATAAAGTCTAATGATGAGGCCCATAATAACACATTTATATCTATATTTCATGGAGGATGAGCAAAATATATTATGCAAACACAAACAAATGTGAAGGAGACAATAATAACCTCTGGTATAATAAATTTCAAAATAAAAATAAGTTGATTCTATAACAAAAAGATTTAACATGAAAAATGTAAATTAGCACAAAAAGAGATTTATATAAATCCTTATACGTGAAATTACAGATCTTTATATTCAAGTCAATCAATGTAGAATATTTCAAAACTAATTTTACTTTGAGCTATTGTCATATCCATCGAAGTCAATGACAGAAAAGTAAAATTGATCAAGTACAAAATATTTAAATAATATAAATAATAAGACTGAGTTGTGTTTGTATGCATATAAATCAAGAGATGGTTATAGATACCTAAAAGTTATAAACTTTTGCATCCTAAGATTACTGTACCTTTTAAAAATGCTATAAAACATTACAAATTTACCCTGTAATAGACAAATATGATGCAGGATTTAATCTTTGATAACAGCTTAAGAGATTTAGAAACTCATTACTAAATAGTTTTTAAAAATTTACAAAAATCCCCCATTTAGTATGGTATTGGTCTCATGAAGACTAGGTGAGAAAAATAAATAACTTTGCAATAGTTCTGAAGATTACAAAAAGGCCAAAAAGTAAAAGTAAATAGAATTATGGGAAGAATCTCAACTAAATACAATATAAATGTACTTGGGGTAAGAAATTCTTTAGCTCTGATCTTGCTGAGTAGCATACTACAAAAGTTATATGAATTTTGACTTCTATAAAAATACAAGAACATTTTGTTCTGGATGCTTTATGTTCACTGTCTCCACACATGTGAATTTTTCTTCGACTCCTTACTCCTTCTTATGTACACTTGACTATAACTTCACTAAAAAACTTCTGTCTCTTATATTCTAATGGTGATGGCAAAATATTTCAAAATACTAACCATAATACTATCCTCTGGTCTCCTATTCATCAAATGCCTTCATTTGAATACTAAAGGTTCTTCACTAAATTTCCCAGTCTAAATAGCCAGATATGAATTATTCACTGTTCTTTGGGAAAAAAGATAATTATGGAGTAGGTAAAAAAGGAAAGAACTGTTGATAAATTAAAATTAAAATTTTAAAGATATGTACCTAAGTACTGGACTAAAGACCTGTATGCGTACTTTCTTGGTATTTTTTCCTGTTCAGACTCCATTGGCTATAGAAGGGAACTATGGGAAGGACCACACAGCACGAGTAGTACAAAAACACAAGACTCCTCATGAGCAGACAGTCTTCTACTAGCACCCAAGAATTTCATGAAATCAGGGTCCTTGCCCTCTTTCCCCCCTAAGAATATGTATGAAAGATCCATGAACAAAAACAATGGTGGGGAGGATTGAATGTGGAAGGTGGGGGTTTGGTAGGGCAGGGGAGAGTAATCGGGGAGGGGGGAATCAGGACAACTGTAATTAAACAATGAAAAAAAATGTTTTTAAAGAATCAGCAGTCAACAGCAGCCAGCATGTTGGCTGGTCATTTGCGTTTTGGTGTCACACATCAAATATACAATCCAAAACATTCGAAATAGCCTGAGAATTAATGATTGGCACCTATTAACTTAGAGATATTTTTGATGGCTTAGAAAGACCTCTGCAACTAAGACTGATTAGATGGAATATAGTCAGAAAAAAAGAGTAGATCACACTTGCACTATAGTGTATATTAGTTTCTGTTAATATGGGATTTATCTGGATGTAGACTGCTTTTCTTATCTAACATTGCCTTTAAGTCAGATTTGGCTAGTTGAATATCTCATTGAGTTCATAAACATCAAGGGTCTGCAGACTAAGTATTTTACAGTGAGATCTATAACATTTAGACACTAATTGCAAGTTAATCAAAGCTGGTATTTAACTGTGGAAATCTGAGTATAGTTCTAAATTTTTGGCCCAGGGATGGATCAGGCTACTTCATCACAGGTATGTAAGGACAGATTGTGAATAAATTACCAGCACCCATACTCTCACAGAGATTCATTGTGAAAGTGAAATGAATTTGAATTATAAAGTGCCTAGAACACTGTGTAACATGTACTCGTAAGATTTACTACCACTATTTTCAATCTTAATTAGCATTTCAAATTCAGTGATATGAAATGTCAACTAAAATAAATAAACTAAAACAAAATAACAAAATAATAGTGGCAGGCTTATGGAAATCAAAAATCACTATGAAAACAAGACAGAACAAAACAGGGAAAAAAAAAGAAAAAGTTTTCCTCCCAGTCAGTAGGCTGAGCTCTGGGATTGCAATAGCCACGCAATTTCAATTGGATATTTAGGGGCACACAGAGCCATGCTTGACTCCCATAGATATTAGGTGTGTTCTCCTGTCTTTCATTGGAAACAATATTGAAATCAGAGTACTTCTTTTACATCTTGTTAAAAAATAACCTGTGGAAAAATTCCTCCCTGGATACAAGTTCTTCCAGGGATTTAACATTAGTTAGTGCAAGGCAAATTAATGACATGATCATTTAACTGTTTACTTTCTTTTTATAAGCCTCCCTCCCAAAATTTAGCCCCTTTCTCCTACATTTTGACAGAAACTAAGAACTTCATACTAATAGTACCTTGGTTCCAACTTTCTTATAACTCTTTACTTTACAAACTATACTTAAAACTAATGCCCTTATATGAAGAGCACTTAAAATTCACAAGAAAAAAAACCCCCAACACTTCGAGAAGCACATGAACAGACAAAACACATTAAAATGAATACAACCACAGTTTTATGGTGTATGATTTTTCATAACTGGATAAATACAAATTAAAAAATAAAATATGTCACAGTTTTCCACCTAACAAACTGGCAAAAGCAAAGATTAAAAGGGCCATGATACTCAGTTCAGGCTGTATAGGGAAATATACTTATATACTAAAAATACACATTTTTTGATAGAAAATTTGGTCACTTCTATCTAAAGATCATGTTTGATGTAACTTCAATACATCCTATGAATATATTTATGAATAAAAATATATGTAAATGATGTGGTTTGTAATATTATATATATATAGAAAAAAGTAATAATAGATAACATAAATGACCTCAAAAAGGGGCAGATGAAGGAAGTAATATTATATCCATAAAGTTGAGCGGTATAATGTATTTAAGAGATGAGGTATAACTAATTATATTGCTATAAGTATATATCAAAATACATCTTTAAGTGATAAGATAATTTTCAGTACAGATGTGATTACATTTAAATAGTGGTTATCATAAGTAAAAGAGCTAGTGGGAGGAGTGTGTGTTGGGGTCTTCTTTCAATACATATGTTTTCTTAATTTTTGAAATAGTTATAATAACATTTATTACATGTATAGTAATAAAATTTTATAAAATCATGATTCTAATCCTATTAGTGTTGCTAAATATAATTGTAGCTACTTATTTAATAGCCATAAATCTGGAAACGACGTCTAAATGAAAACTGTTCGCACATATCAGGCACTTCAGTAGGTGTAAAGATCCTAGAAATGTATGTTTGGCAATATAATATGGCTATTCAGAAATTATATTGATGCTGAAGCAATATACTTTCAATTTTAAGTAATAGCATTGGAAGGTAGTTGCTTTCTTTAAAGACCTAGATCCTGAGCAAAACTGAACCTTCAGATGGGGGCAGTGTGGTCTATACCATTGTTTTAACAAAACCAAAAAATGTTTGTGGAAAACATAAATACGGTTTCTTGGGAGAGCTTTAACAATTAATGTTCCATGGACTTGTTGAATGAATAGATGATGTTAATAGTGCCACAATATGGAATGTGGGAACATGTTCTAAACCTTGTAGACCTGAGAACTGAAGTAAGGGAGGGAATGGAAGGAAGAGACTCACATAAGTCTTCCTAAGTGTCATACAGTTTTAAAAACAGCAATTGGAAAAAATATAAAGTACTATTTCTTTACTGACTCTAGAAATTTGTTAATTAAAATTAAGAAATAAGACTAGTGTTTTTTTCTATACTTAAAACAATGATTTGCCTTAAATAGTTTTATGTTAAATGAAACATTTATAATGCAAATACACAGGCAAAATCTTTGTAAAACACAAACGTTAGTGGGAATTTTTTAACAATTTACTACTTATAATTTTCTTGGTTGGGGATAATTAAGTTTCTAGATTTGTTCTTCATAGTCATAGAATTACTTGATTTTTTTGATGGAGAGTACTATATATAAACCTATTTAATATGGTTGGCATGATTTCATCATTGTTGATTGGCAAAATCTTTAAGTATGCAGTTAAATGGTCTCTTACATTAGGCTCAATAATTTTCATTGTTTCTTACATTTCCCTAAATGATTCCCTGGAATTTTTTTATACACTGATTTATGTATAAATACACCATGCCAAAGAATTGACAATAACAGATAAAAGCGATGAATCTGTTGTTCTTTTTCATATATATTAACATTTTGGAATTTTTTTTTCCACATTATTTCTTGTTAGTTCTCATGTGTTTTCTAGCTCTGGGATGTCAAGCATTTTAGGCTTTGAGTCTTAAAAGTAATTGAAAGAATTTATTTTTGCCAACATAAAAGCTCTTTGTCCAGTGTACCCATTTTGCATAATTTTATTGAAAAGCTGTTCTCCTATTCTGCCAGTCTCAATGACTTTTGTTTAAAGCATCTGGTGTAACAGCTGTCAAATTCTATCTTTTGCTCGCCTTCCTCCCTTTCCTCCTCACTCCCTCTGTTTCTATCATATCCCCTGCACACCAGGCTTCAATATCTTTATCTTTTATTCTAAAATGATTCTTCTAAAACACTCTGGAGTACTATTTCTCCTTTAATCAGATTGGTGTTTTTTTTTCAATGAATTATCATGATTCATTCACTAGGGTTAAAAGACAGTTATGTTTTATCACTTTAAATGATTATATATGCATGTGTATATAATAATATATAAGTACATATTTATATAAAATATAGATAATAAAATCAAGGGCACGCTAATCACTTTATAGGTCTTCTAATATTTTAGAAAGGTGTCATGGAATTTTGACCATCTTCTTAGGAATTTTGAAATATCATATTCTTTATCATCCTCAACTCCCCATTTTTCAATTTAACATTAAAAATATTATGAAGGTTATTTTAAGTTGGATATAATATGTGCTCCTTTTATATTAAGACTTTAAATACTAGTTGAAGATTAGTAATATATTAGATATATTAAATTAGACTATATAAATATTAGGATTATATATATATAGATATATGGATATATCTATAGATGCATATATTTAGCTTTAGTTAGATTGTAACTCTCCTCATCTTATAATTCCCTAGAAATCATATAAATTCAACTAATAAAAAGATGCTCTGTTTTGAAACTTCTCTATTTTGCTTTTATCATCTAGATTATTCATATCGGTTTTGTTATCTTTTGCGTACAGTCACTAAGTGAACATTAAGTAGTTGTTAATGGCAAAAATGTGATGGCTAATATTTTGCGTTTAGTACCAAAGATACTTGATTTCTTTTCATTGTTTTTCTTCATCTTGCTGGACCCAGTAATTTGTATAAAAACTGGGTTGTTGGTTTTGCCAGTGGTTAAATATTCAGATTTCAAATAGTTCATCAGGTATATGGAATAGAATAGTAAACATACTCCAAAGTTGCCACTCACCATGATATCAAATGACATGACTGGTATTGCAGGAGTTAAGTGTGTGTCTGTGTTTTTGTTGCCTGAGCATAGTTTCCTCCTTATATGATAGGATTGATATTTGTTAGTTCTAATTATCAATAGGAAATGTTACCAATAATATACCAAGTCTGACACTTCCTATGAGTATGTGAAAATACAGGCATGCAGAAGTTACAACATACAACAGATGTAGCTTGACAGGAAATGGTGGAATGCTGATTGTCAGCTGAAAATAAGTTAAAGCTTCAACAAATAACACTACCTTTAACAAAAGCTCTGCCTGCAAACGTGGCAAAAAATAAGCAGCTGGTTTTTGAAAAGGCAGAAGTGAGGCAGCTGGACTCAAGCACACAAGCTGACGGGCCATAGGTTAGCTCCATTTCATCAGGTTAATTTACAGAATTGTTTCTAATTAAATTAATTAAAAATGGATTCCTCCCCACCAAGGTGTGTCTGAAAAAGAATGGAATATGCTCTTGAAAGCGGTTATATGAACTCATGTTCATGCTTAGTGAAGTTAAATGACTATTTTTGATAGCTGAGTCTAGAAAGGAAACATTAGTCTGGGAGTGTTTGTTGCTGTTTGTGTCTTTTTTCTTGACAGCTTATTTCAGTCTACTCTAGGAGTAGCACATGTCTCCCAATGAAGCTGAAAATTAAAATTTACATATTAACACATGAGTGTATTGCATATGTCAATTAAAGTAGGTCTATGGTTTGTGCCTCTGTGATATCTATAGACTGGACTCTCCATGAACAGCTCTAAAGGAGAATGGCATGCTTTTACATTTGTAACATTGCACTGATGATACTTGAATCAGCCATGGAGTTAACCTGCAGAACAAAATAATCACCCAGGATGCATTTACTCTGCAAACTGCATGAAGTAGCATGTGGCATGCAAGAAGTAAAATGATGAGCAAAAATTGATACTGTCTCTGCTTTCAAGACTCCACCCCCTAAAGGAAACCATCCTCATGGTATCTCTGCAATTATCTTGCATGCATTCCTGTTACGTAAAATATGCTTTAAAAAGAAATCTTCTTGTAAGTGGTAGTGATGGAAATGATTTCCAAGAAAATGATGACATATTGGAAATTCTTGAAAAATATTCTTAGTAACTATTCATGTTCTGTTGTATTATTATTGTTACATTCAACTATCAATTTATTGAGGTTGTTTACAAATATTGTACTGTGAAGCTCAGAGGGTAGGGTCAAAGGGAGAAGGACAGTTGTTGGAAGACAGAGGGAGGGAAAAGTTGAGAAAATACTATAAATTATTTACAGCCTGGAGGAATTCCAGAGGGTGTGGAGGAATTTTCTGTGGTGGCTTCCCAAGATATCCTCTGGGCTCTGCTGAACACAGATGGGAAGTTATCATCTTTAAACACTCTGAAATTAGATACAGAATATCAGGATTCTTCAAGCTTAATATAATCCACCATCTTTTATTTTGATCCATGGTTCCTGTTATCTCTTTCGAATGTAACCATTGGTAACATTACTATGAACATATTTGTGTCTTGTGTGCTGTTCACGGGGTTCTGATGTTCAATTCTGAATCACAGCATTTTCTGATACCAGTAAAACTCTTTATTCTCTTTCCTCTAATGCATAAATTCTTTTTCTGGATACTCTACCCATCCAAAACAATGATAAGCATTAATTAAATGTAAGAGATGTTGCATCCATTTTCATTCATTATAGTTTCTGGGTTTTCCTGAAATCAGGTTATAAATTGATATTTAATTCTGTATTTAGAAATATTTGCCAAGAGGAAATTAAGAATGTTTGCAACCATATGTGATCTTAAAACATATTCATTCACCATGACTTTTTCCTATGACACAACATAAATGGTGTGTGTCATAGAGGCCTGAGGATATGAAAAGCAAAAAAAGTATCTTAAATCCTTTATCTCTCTTTTCTATGTAAACTTTTTTTTTTCCCTGCTGGGTATGCCATTTTTTAGAACAAAGTAAAATCTT
Organism: Mormoops blainvillei; assembly: GCA_004026545.1. Classification (NCBI taxonomy): domain Eukaryota; kingdom Metazoa; phylum Chordata; class Mammalia; order Chiroptera; family Mormoopidae; genus Mormoops; species Mormoops blainvillei. Next base: position 96,381 of record PVJD01002616.1, on the reverse strand, counting down.
AAAAAACCTTTAAATTCATTCTTTTATTTAAGAATGTTTGTTGAGCATTCCTGACGTTCTAGAGAAATATCTGTCAAAAATAATCCTTTCTTCAGGTTCTTTGCGTTTAGTAGAGGAGACAGTTAATAAACAGTAAACAAAAAAATGACTAATTACATATTGTATAAGATCTCCAACAATGTTTTGGAAAAAAAAATAAAAAATAGCACATGGAGTAAGGAAGGCTCGCTGTAAGGAGGGCATGTGATGGGGAGCCGACTGCTGCACTGCAGAAGGTGCATGTGGTTGGCCATATTGGATCGAAAAGACTGTGTTTACAGATTGTAAATTTGATCCTTTACGTCTGTAGAAAATAGGAAAAAGTGGTAGGATACGTAAAATTGTTCTCTAATCCAACAATCATCACGCCACTATGCATTTCCTTGGGTTTCACCACACCGTGTTTAAGTGTGCACCTGGTTTTGGAGGAGACGCCAAATGACGTCTGTTGTTATCTGTCTGTGTATCTTGAAGTTGAATACAACTTGAATGCAGCTTCTCTTTGCAAATCGAATATATTCAGCACTGCACTTAGGACGATGCATTTTAACTAAGAAATAAATGGTCAGCCAATGCGACCATCTGTCTTCACAGAAAAAAAAAAAAGCGTGTTGGAAAAGAGAGCATTCCCTAAATAAAGATTTAAAAGTCTAAAATAAAATACTTCAAAACAGGAAAGAATAACAACTAAGCCCTTACTTTAAAGTATACCAGCTCTTTTCAATCCTGAATGAGAGATAACCTTAGTTTATGGGTTTTCTCTGTGGAATTGTTTTTCCTATACATACAGTCAAATTTAGGCACTAGATTACCTTATAAATATTAATTCATAGTTAATTAGTCTTTTTATTTGCATGAGTACTGCAAATGTCTGGTCCATCAAAGCATGCATACTAATTATAAATAAATACACCTTCACAGTCTTCATAAGAAAATGATAGTTTAATCTTAGGTCAGTCACTTCTTATTGCAATGGATGATGTCTGGCAGTTCTACGTCGAAACGAGTTGTCAGAAGGGAATTCTTCAAAGGCTTTTAGGTTCTTAACTAACAAAACAATACAACGGAAAGAAAATCAAAGTTCAATGAATAGCCCCATTTATATGGGGTTTTCAATACTTTCAACAGTTAGTAACTATATAGGTGAATAGGGGAAATCCCAAATTATAAGCCTGGATTTGGGTCAAATTTCAGAAGTTCCTGAAAGTATATTGCTAATGCAAACTTGCTTACATTTGAATTGTGTTAATTACTGGGTAACTTGAATGAAACTACAGTTTACTCAATTTTTAAAAAAATTTCATTCTACTTCTTATACTTCAAGAGTGTTGAAAAATATTTAGAAAAAATCCTGGTAAATAAAAGTGGCTAACTGTTCTCCTTGAGTCTTACTATAGACTACCAGGCCCAGCATGGGAGGAAACCTCCTTTCCTTAAATTATTATTCAGTTTTCTGAAAGTTACTAGGTAGAGCTCTGCAGGAATATTTTTAAAAATGTTTTAGCCTACAAACTAATAATGTCTTTACATTTACAGAGCCACCGCAGGGATGTGCTAGGTATTACAATGATTACTTTTGATTAATTTTTATTTTTATTGTTTTCGCTGTTACGGTTATTCCCACTTTTTGTCCCTTTCCCCACCTCCCCCCAGCCCCACCCCCACCCCTCCCCAAGCCAGTCCCCATATCATTGTCCATGTCCATGGGTTGTGCATAAATGTTCTTTGGTTAACCACTTTTATCTGTATATTAACTCATTCAATCCTCATGGCAATATTATAAGGAATGGACTATTATATTTTTTAGAAGACAAATTCATTGCTTAGAAAGGTTATAGTAATTGTGAATCTCACAATATGAAAGTAGCAACTACAGATTTCAATATAACTTGACTTGGTCAGGAACCCATTGATTTTTAATGTTAAATTATGTACATTTTTAAAGAATTTTGGGCTGCCTTTCTATTCAAAGAGCTGCTAAATTTTGGAAATTCTTCAAATGAGAAGCAAGCTTTTTATATAAAATATAAAATTAGTAAGGATGTTTTGAAATTTCATAAAACAAATCAATAGCTATGTGTACACATTTCAATTCAAACTAAAATTTTGACTGAAAATCAAACTCATTCTTGACTAGATATGAAGTGCCTCATTTCTCCTGCATTATTTGCTCGTTTACCACTCTTCCTCTCAATCAGTTTGCTGTAGTCATACTCATCTATTTAGGCTTCCTGGAAAAGACCAGGCTTGTTCTGGACCTTAGGAACTGGGCTGGAGATGTCAGTTTGCCTCTCTTGTTCCTCTTTACATTTCTCCACCTTTCTCAGTGGTCCCTGTGCCTTCTGGCTTCTGGTGGGTTCAGCCAGTGGAGATCATCAAGAGAGGACCAGGAGGTGGGCAGGGAGAGGTCCAGATGGGTTTCCCATGGTTCCTTCCCTGTGCGATCACTGCAAGCAGGCTGAATTCCTTAACCAAAGGTTTGGGAGCTTCTGTGAGGTAGTGGGCTTTCTATATTGTTGTGTTGTCTTTCCTTAACTTCTCTAACACCCCTCATTCTATTTCAAGCCCTGGGGTCCTGCACTCTTCCTTGTGGTTTCCCTATATTCTGCCAACATTGGAAATAGTCCCTTTATTGAACTTCTCTCTTATTACGCATTTTGAATGAACTGTGTATTCTCTACTAAGACTTTGATTGATACAGAGCATATGCGTTTACTATTCTCTTTGCCAGAAAAAGGAAAAAAAAACCTTCCTCCCAGATATCCATGTGACTCATTTTTTTATCTCTTTAAGTTATTGCTCAGATGTCATTCTCCCAGTGAGGTCTACCTTGACACTTTCATTTAAAATTGCAAACTCTAAAACTACCCCAGCATTCATATTTCCCTTACCCAAATCTATTGCCTTATAGCAATCATGACCTCATAATAATCTACCTAATTTATGTTTTATTATTCCTATTGGCTTTGCTCTTCATTAGCATAAATAACCATAAGAGATATAATATTTGTCTATGTAGTTAATTTATATATCCCAAGCTCTAGCAGATTTCCTGGTGTGCAGTAAGCAATTAATAATAATTGGTTAAATGGATTTGAAAAGTTAATGCAATGGAAGTTAGTTTGACAAAGGAGGCAGCATGGTATAGTGCTAAGAACAGTCTTGAAATCAGATGTATCTCCTTTCAAAACACCTCTCAACCACTTGCTAGCTCTGTGAATTTAATCTAATCTTGCTGAAATTCAGTCTCCTTTATCTCTAATGTAAGGTTAACAATGCCTTGAGAGCTGTTGTGAGGTTATAGAATGCCAGGTGTTCCACGTCTGCAAATACCATTCTTGTGCCACACCTCATTTAGTGGTGCTACATTGCACCCATAGTATTTCAATCCAAAGAGTCAGGGCATATGCTTACAATGCAAGTAAAACTTGACTGAAACTGCTTATATCACTCTATTTCTTCTCTTCCTGCTAGTCTTTACTGTCTTCTTCATGTTGTGGGCCTTCCACACATCAGACAAAACATTTATCACCACGCAATCTCCAGTGCCAAAGGCAAAATATTCCAAGGCACACTTAATAGATTTGTCTTAAAAAAAAAAAGAATGTTTTCTACATAATTTTATATTACAGGAAAGATCTTGAGGGACTAGAGACCTTCTAATTCACTTATTTTTCATGACAATATAAAGGAAGATGAAATTAGAAATGATATTTTAAAATAACTTGTTCTGATAAAATCAAGTAAAAAATTTACTGAGGCTCTTAGCTCACAATTAATTTCTGGGATGCAAGTTCATATATCATTCTTGTCAAATAGGATATTTTACTACCCTGATTAATGTAATCAAATGAGTTTTAATGGATATTTTGATTTTTTATTTTTATTAAAATATATCCAGAGCCTAAATCTTTTTTTTTTTTTTTGAACCAGGCAAATCTACAAATGTCAAAATGGCATTTTCACTCTGATGTCCTATATGCACCTCATACTGAAAGGAACCCAAATTCAATTTATCTTCTTATCCCATAAATCTACTTATCTTCCTTTATCATTTAACTTAATTGCTTAACTATTCAAACAGTTGTTAAATCCAGAAGTGTAAGAATAATTCCTGCTTCCTCTTTGTTGGCTATATCTTCTACATTGATTCATATATTCATCAGCAAATATTTATTTGAGCACCTTCTAGACCCTGTGATATATAAAGTATCCCTATAATGTAAAATTTACATTTCAGTAAAGACCTCATAAACATGGAAATCAATCAATAAGCAAAACAATTTCAGATGATAGTAATTTTAAAGAAGGAGATAAGAGTGCTTTGGTAGAGAGCAAATAGAGGATAGTAGAGGAACCACTGAAGAAAGGTCTCCCTGAGATGACATCTGTGATGAAAGGGTCGTTGTCAGGTGACATTAGCCATCCAATGTGAGGAAATGGGGATGATTCCAGGAAGAGGAAAGCGCTAATGTACATGCCATGTCTACACATTCATAGAACAGAAGAAGTAGTACTGGTGGATCACCATGACTGATAGAGAATATGTTAGATGAAGCTCGATGTACTAGCAAGTATAAGGTAAATTATGTCAGAACTTTGAGGTTAATTCCCAGTGAAAAGACAAAACACTGAGGAGTCACATACATTTTCCCCATTGTTAACATCTTACATCAGCGTGGTACATGGTTACAATTAAAGGGTCAATGTTAAAAAGCATTTTTATTTACTAAAGTCCATGGTTTATTCAGGTTTCCTTAGTCTTTACTTAATGTCATTTTTCCATGCCAAGATCCCATCCAGTATACCACATTGCATTTAATAGTCAACATGTCACAAAGATAAGACTTTCTTAACTGTGACAGATCCTCAAGCTTTCTTTTTTGATGATCTTGACAGTTTTGAGAAGTACTGGTCAAGTATTTCATAAACTATCTCTTTATTGGGATTTCTCTGATGGTTTTGTCATTATTAAATAGGTTTTGGATTTGAGGAGGAAAAGTGCCATTCTCATCATATCATACCAGGGCTATATACTATCCACTGACTTGTCACTGTTGAAGCAGACCTCAGTCACCTGGCTGCAACAGTGTGTGTCTGATTTCTCCACTGCAATCTTAATTGCCCCACCCTATTCCATACTGTAGGCTTTGAAAGGAAGTCACAGTGCATAGTCCACATTCATGGAGCAGGTTAGTCATGTTCTACCTCTTTCAGAGTGGAGTATCTACGTAAGCGATTTGGAATTCATGTACATCAGAGATTCTTCTATTGAGATTACTTTCTAAAGTTTTAGATCGTTTTGTGAACAAAAAAGGGCCACATATGGAATCTGACAAACTGAACCTCACAAGAGGTCTGTGTGGCAGGACTCACAGACTCAGAGATGTAAAATAACCACATTGGATGGTCTGAAATTAAAACTGTATAACTAGAAGATAGTCACGGCGGATAGTCACGTCCCAATCCAGTCGCTTCTTTGACAAAGACCTATCTTTACATTAACTGAGACTGTCTATTTTTTTCTTTGCATATATGATAACATACCTTTGGAATGTCAGAGTAATCCCTTTTTTCCAGACATCTCTAGAATACAAGATGACAGAACCCTTCATTTTTATCTTGTTCTCCCTCATACCATCTCTATGTGCTATAAATGTTGTTAACTACCCTATATCCAACAATGTAAAAGAAGTATGTTGTTTATCCATCTTACTTTTTATCCAATCTCAGTAATTTCCTCACTTTGTTTTCTCCTGCCTCCCTAATCTATTACCAATAGATTTCAAACAACACTCTCATGTCTTCCCCCTTGATTCTGGTGTATAAAATAAGTGGTAAAAATGCCATTTGCCAGAGTATTTTCTCCATGCATTGAGATTTTGCTTTCTGGCAATTGTCAGTTTGGCTCAAATAAACTAAAACATTCTCACAGGTTTGGACGTTTCTTACATTGACAGTTTATATATATATATTTTATTTTCAGATCTGCTTCAGCTAAAAGTCTTAAAAACTACAAGCGAATTTAGGTTTTTATTTTTGTCATTCTTGGCTTCAGAGAAGTAAATCTCAATCCATAGTTAAAAAAAGTCATATATTTTTGTTTGTTACTTTTAACTATGAGAGACACAAGATAAAAATATAATATACCTGTCATATTTTTGTTGAAAATGAGTGTTATTTTTTCCTGATAGGTGAAAAGATGAATTTATGTATTCATTATTCTCACCCTGCCTCCACATACATATACATGTACACGTCTCATAATCATACATCCAGGACCAGCTATAGGCCAATTTTGAAGTAACTGAAATTTGTCTGAGTGGTACAAATATGCTTCCCTTGTCAGTACCCCACTGCTGCCATGCTGTTGCCCCTACTCTCCTCCCCATCCATTTCTATGAATCCCCTGCAGAAAAGACTTTCCTAAAGGAACTCCTATAAGGTTGAATACTGTTCTGTCTACATTGTCTTTTTATAAAATAAATAAATTTAATAATTCATTAAAAGTAAAGTGTTTGGCACTTTTAAGATATAACATGCCATGGAATAAGTGGAGATGCAGAATAAGTTTCAGATGGAAGAGGGAGACATAGAATGAGATGACAGAGTACATAGCATTCATTTTGATATATGGCATGTGGTTGACTTGAAATCCAAGAAGACTTTAAATGGGAAAAGTTAAGTTAGATCTCTGATTGACTGAACAGAGAATCAGAGTTCTAAGTAAATGGTCAAAGAGTCAAAACAGTGTTTACAAACCAATTAATTCTTAACTGTGTCACAATATAAAGCAGCAAAGCAAAGTGATTACCAGTGGGTGGAAACCTGTAAAAAAAGTCTTCCTTAGCACTCAAGGAAGGCAAATAACTAAATATAAAGCATATCCAAGCAAAATTGTGACATAAAACTTGTAAAACAAAGTAAAATAAATGTTCCTGGTTTTAGCATAGAGTTTGTTTTATTGTTTCATGGTTGGCATTTTGTTTATTGCCTTTTAGAATCATTAATATAAACATTTAATTTGCTTATATAGAGACGCTTGAATTTTAGCATGATTCTTCTGCCAAGTCAATGCAATCAATTTTTTATCCCTTGAAATAAAATAAGTAATTAGATGTATACTAATTTTTTCACATTTAAATTTGAACACATCCACATGTGTTCAAATTTAAATTTGTTTTGGAGACCTCCTAGGGAACCCATTTGTCTTCATAAAAAGGCTCACTGATAAATGAATAGGAGTGTCTGGGAATGAGGGTGGGGTCTGGGGTTAGGAGCAGGGCAGGGAGAGACAGAGACGTTCTGAATTTGAATTTTGGAACTGCTGGTTTAAACAGAGTTAACAGGTTTTTATTTTGCTTCATTTTATTTTGATTTTTTTCAAGGCTTCTGTAAGACACTAACTTGTTAATAAGCATTGTGAATTTTTAGGGAAGATGTGCAGTATTCAGTTCTTCCCACATTTACTTGACCAGAAGTTAACGATACATTCACCTGATACAGCAGTGAACCAGGCAGGCATGCCCCCTGCTCGTGCAGAGTTTACTGCAGTCAGAGCTAGAGCAAGAATTACGTTACCTCAAATAAATGGAAATTAGGAAGCATAACACAAATTAAGCAGAATTGCTTAGCTTTTATGTATACCTGACCTTAAAATATCAAGTTGCATTAAAAAGTCCTTATTTGCCCTGTGGTTGAGAACGAACGCACACTTGGAAACATTTTAATAGTTACTTAAGGGAATTAGCTTTATTATAAACACATTTTTAAAGTCCAAACTGTAATTTTAAAATCATTTTCAAAAAATAACTTTTTTTTTCACTTTTCTTCCTTTGGACTATGAACTAATGTCATCAAAATAAAACAAAATATAAAAATTAAGAGAATTAGGACATTCTACAGATGTAACTAAGTGAACGAATCAGCATATTTCTATTTGTTTTGATGTAGCAGATAATTACATTATTGTGCTACATCGGATAAACCTTGTTAACAAATGATGAACATTGCTCCCTTATTTCTGTTCGGAAGATTACAGGTTTAGACTATATTCTCTGATAAGTATTTCCATTTGCAGTCTCAGAAATCAGAGTTGTACTTCTGTTCATTTGTCTCCCTTCTGTAATGCTATTGAGATTAATGAGATAAATACCATTCTAAGTTATTTGTCTTGGCCAAGATAAAGTGTGTGGAATAAAACGTTGTTCTTTCTATCCAATAGAATTCTTAATGCAAAGAGGAAAAAAAGTAAAATGTAGAAGATAGAAAAATTAGACATTTTAAGATGCTACTCTGATTGATTGTTTTAATATATTCACTTATCTTTATTAATTTATGTATTTTGTTTATTTAGTGTGCTTTTTAAAAAGTTTTAGTCTTAGTCTTATAACAGGTGTAGATTACTTTCAATGCTCAGAGCATTGATTTTATCCCAGAGCTTGTTTTATTTTCTGTTGCATTTTCTGTTGCCTTTTCTGTTGCCTTTTAGAATCATTGATTTAACCAACAGATTGACTTGTTTATATATGGACATTTAAATTTCATGATAAATATTCTGCAAACTCAATGCAGTAAATATAAATATAATTGTATCCCTTAAAAGACAATAGGCAAATAAATGTTGTGTTAAGATAGTAATTAAATAGATGCTTAACATTTGTTAAGCATAGGATACTATACATTTAGCTAATCCGTCCTCTGGGTTATGCTTCTCTCTAAAGATATAGTCAACTAGGTATTTAATTTGTTCAAATTTAAATTTGTCTTGGATACGTAGAATATACATATATCTTCCTAAAAAATCAATGAATAAAATATTTAATAAAGCAGAATTGTTCTGATCATGTTATAAATAACTTTTATTTGTCCTGGTTAGCTGCAAAATAGAAAACATAATAAAATGAATAAAAATATTAATTACTCATATATTCTACTACTCTGGTGTGAGTGAAGTAAACTGGACCGATCATAGAACACTGATTCTAGAGTGAAGAAGCTTGGAGTTGGACAGAACTGAGTTTGATTGTTGACCTTACCACTGATTACCTGTGTTCAGCCCTTAACAAGGTCACTCTTCACTCAGTTAAAAACCTATTAAGACAAGAATGAACAGCTTTTCTAATAATAAATTAAAAAATATATGAAATCCATGTTGGAATGATATCTAGAATATTAATGTGTGCTTTCTTTTCCCCTTGGAGTCATTTAAAAAAGAAACAAAACTGTACTTCATATACCTCTTTTTTTCTGCCCTGCATATGTGTATTTGTGTACAAAGGAAGACACAAAGACTGTGGATTCTAGCAGTCAAAAAGATTTACATGCATATTTTTATGAAAAGTTTTGCAGATGCTGAAACTAAATGTTTATTTGAGAAAGTAATAGAAAATAAGGAGGAGGAACACCAGGGCCTTGGAAATTCGAGGTTCTCAGAACTAGAACACAAAACAAAACAAAACTGAGTCCTTTAACTTTCCTGAGCAAGATGGGTGGGAGACCAGATGTGAACTGGTAGGTCCAAGTACCAGGCATTTGTGCAAAACTACGCGATCCAAACACACACGTTATTACTATCTTTCGGTCAGCACCCAGCCTACTGCCCACTGGCTGCTCGGCTTAGAATAATGATTGCCTCATTTTCTTCGAGATTTTGTTTAGTACATTAATAATTTAATAAATCTTCAAAGTCAATAGAAAAGAGGGTTAAGAGGACTTGGGCATGCTTTTGTATAATGGTATGAAAAAGGAAAGTTTAAACAGATGTTGTGTGAAGATAATAATTATGCTCCAAAGAGTGGGAATGAAACTGAAAGCATTTGAACTTCTAGGTTGCAGTAGAATAGAAAGGTACTTCTCCAATGATCAGTAATGAAGAACCATCTTTCTTTTTCAAATATATTATAAGCTGATAACTTTGTAAAATACAGTAAAAATTAATTGCAGTATGCCCTTATGACCAGAAGTAGAAATTATTGTTGTTTTAAAGTATCAAGATACATATTTATTCCACTGTAACATTTAAAAAATACATTGAAAAATCACCACGTACTTATCTAAAATAATAATATAACTATCACTTATTAACAAAGAGAAATTAAACTGTTAAAATAGAGTATTATTTTCTTGAGAGCATCCTAATGCCATTAATTATGGTGAAATTAATTATGAGGGAACTGTATTATATAATATCTAGAGTAGACTATTATACAGGCTTAAAACATGTTGTACAGATTTTTAAAAGAAATTTTCAGATTTAAAAAGAATAATTAAAAAATATATAAAGTTAATTTTAGCCCCATAAAAAGCAGCATAAAATTAGGAAATTAAAGTTCCTGTTGTACTAAGAGTTTTAAATTATTTATTCTTACTAAAAATTATAAATGCATTTTAGAAATGAAAAATTATCTGATAATTAGGCTTCTGAAAATATAGTTTTTAAATAAAGGATCTTAATCTCCCTTCTCATTGTATTTAGCAGATTTGCAGTACATAAGATCTTTGTTGTATTATGTCAGAGGAAGCTGATTTAGAGCCACAATGACCCAATGGCATTTCCTCAGTTTAGATCAATTTAGCAGCATATCTTTTTAAGTTTATTTCAGGTTATCTCTTGAGTAAATGAAAACATCTTGAGAGTTTATTCATCCTCCTAGTTTATGTGCTTCCCTGGAAAAAATATTCTGTGCAGTTTGTTCCTTATTAAATCACAGTTGCATTGCTGGATTGTAAAGGAGCTTGTAACAATTCAGGATTTGTGAAGTGCACTTGAATTAACAGATGTCTGCTTTTATTGAGTAATGTGCTTGGGTGTTTTGATAAGTGACGGTTTGAAAATATTAGGAAGAGGCTGTTTTAGAAACATAGCTGACTGTCAGGCAGCAACACAAGTTTACTCTCAGGATTTAGAACTCATGAGTCTACAGATGTATTTACTAAACATGTAAGATAACTTATAGGAACATCAACTGTGTTGATTGCTGAATCTGACATGTTGAAAGACTTTGATACTTATTTGGGGTTTTTAACAGTTCATACCAGAAGGTAAGTCAACAGAACTATCAGATAAAATATACTGTTAGTTGTTCAGGGAGACACCTATGGAAAATCTGTTGTGAGGAACCAAGTGGCACAACCATATTTAAGTATGAATGGCAATATATTGTTAGACTTTAGATTTTAGTCTCCCAATATGTCTTAAAAATGGACTAAATCTGCTGTTCTTTATTAACCCTCAATAGCAAGGAAGAGGGGCACTACTATTAAGAGCTAATTCTGAAACAGAGGTACTTACTATATGTTTCATTCTCCTTAAGCCAGAATTATATTATATTCTTGTTCTAAGTATAATTTGATGTGAATTATTTTCTTAGGGTTGCATTTTCTACTAGTGGTTTTAAATCTTTCATATGTTAACAACATAGAAGAACCAGACAAATTCCTGTGAACGTATAACTTACCAGTGCTGATTCATGAAGTGGTAGAAAATCTGAACAGAATGATTACTAGGTACGGGGATTGGGTCAATGATCAAAAACTCTCACAAAACAAAAGTCTGGGGCCTAACAGCTTCACTGGTTAATTCTACCAAACTTTCAAATGAGAATGAATACCAATCCTTCTCAAGCTCTTTTTTTTTTGTGTCCATGAGTTTAAAAATAGTATATTTTTAAGTATATTTTATTGATTATGCTATTACCATTGTGCCATTTTTTTCCCTATATCCTCCTCTGCTCTGCATCCCCTCCTTCCAACAATCACTTCCCTTAGTTCATGTCCATGGTTCATAAATAAAAGTTCTTTGGCTTCTCCATTTCCTGTACTATCTGTAAATTCCCCCTATTTTGTACCTACCAATTATGCTTGTTATTCCTTATATCTCCTCCCACCCTTGCCCTCCCCACTAATAACCCTCCATGTCAAGTTCTTTTAAAATTTTTTTAAAAGGAATACTTCCAAACTCATTTTAGGAGGTCAGCATTTCTCTGATACCAAAATCAAACAAAGATACCAGAAGATAAGAAAATGATAGACAAATGTTCCTAATGTACATACATGCAAAAATCTTTAACAAAATATTAACAAATCAAATTCAACAATGCATAAAAAGGTTATTACATTATTATAAATGGGGATTTATATCAGTGATGCGAGGATGGCTCAATAGATGCAATTCAATCATTGTGATACATCATATTAAAAAAATAATGGATAAAGATATGATCATCTCAATAGATGCAGAAAAAGAATTTCATGAAATTCAACATCCATTTATGATAAAAATTTCTCAGCAAAATAAATATAAAGGGAATGTACTTCAACATAGTAAAGTTTATATATGACAGGTCCACAGTTAATGGGAAAGTGCTGAAAACTTTCTCTCTAAGATCAGGGACAAGGCAAGGATGCCCGCTCTTGCTACATTTATTCAAAATAGTGTTGGAAGTTATAGCCAGAGCAATAAGGCAAGAGAATGAAATAAAAAGAGCATCCAAATTGAAAAGAAAGAAATAGAACTGTCACTATTTGCAGATAACATAATATTATATAGTGAAAACCCTAGACTCCATCAAAAACTGTTTGAACTAATAAACAAGTTCAATGAATTTGCACAATACAAATCAACATACAAAAAATCACTTGCATTTCTATGCACTCACAACAAACTAACAGTAAATGAAATGGAGAAAACAATCTAATTTATAATTGTAATAAAGAGAAAAAAATATGTAGACATAAATTTAACCAAGGAGGTAAATGGCTTGTACTCTAAAAATTGTAAAACATTGATGAAAGAAACTGATAACACACCAATAATTAAAAATATATGCTGTGTTCATGGATTGGAAGAATTAACATTATTAAAATGTCCATATTACCCAAAACCATCTACAGATTTAATGCAATCCTTATTAAAATTCAAGTGGCATGTTTCACAGAGATAGAATAAATAATTCTAAAATATGTACGGAACCCAAAATATACCAAACTCCAAAGCAATCTAAAGAAAAATGAACAAAGGTAGAGTGATAATGCTTCATGACTTCAAATTATATTACAAACTTATAGTAATAAAAAAAATTATGGTATCTGGCATAAAAAACAGACACAGATCAATGGGGCAGAAGAGAGTCCAAAAATAAATCCACTCATATATGATAAATTAATTTCTGACAAAGAAGCCAAAGACATACAGTGGGGAAAGTACTGTCTCTTCAATAAATGGTGTTCAGATAATTAGGCAGCTACTTGCTAAAGAATGAATGTAGACCATTATCTTAACTCATACACAAAAACTAACTCAAAATATATTAAAGACCTGAAATCACAAAATTCTTAGAAAAAAAAAATCATAGTATCATAGTAGCTCCTTGACATTGGCCTTGGTGATGATTTTTTCTCTTTTGTATTTGACATCAAAAGCAAAAGTAATCAATGAAAAAATTAACAAGTTGGACTACATCAAACTTAAAGGCTTCTGCACAGCAAACAAAGTCATCAAAAAAAAAAAAGAACTTACTGAATGGGAGAAGATATTTGCAAACCATATATCTGATAAGGGATTACTATTTGAAATATATAAAGAACTCATACAGCTTGATGGCAATAAACTCCAACTAAAAATCAGGAAACGATCTGAACAGACAAGTTTCAAAAGGAGACATATAAATGGTCAATGGGTACATGTAAAAATGCTCAACCTCACTAATTATGTGGAAATGCAAATCAAAACCTCAATGTGATATCATCTCACATCTGTTTGAATGGTTATTAACAAAACAACAAGAAATAACAGACGTTGGTGAGTACGTGGAGAAAATTGAATATTTGTGTATTGTTAGCAGGAATATAAATTGGTGCAGCCACTATGGAAAACAGTATGGATGTTCCTTAAAATATTAAAAATGAAAGTATCACCTAATTAAACAGATTAACTTCTGGGTATTTATCCAAAGAAAACAAAATGCTAACTTGAAAAGATACAGGTATTGCCAGGTTCATTACGGCTTTATACTAAGACATGGAAACATTGAAGTATCCACCAATGGATGAATGAATAATGAAAATGTAATACACACACAGTGGAATATTATTTATCCATAAAAAATAAAATTTTGCGGCTTCCTGGTGAGGCTTAATGGATTGAGTGCTGGCCTGCCAAAAAAAGGGTCACAGGTTCGGTTCCCAGCCAGAGTACATGCCTAGGTTGCAGGCCAGCTCCCCAGTAGGGAGTGCTAAAGAGGCAACCACACATTGATGTTTCTCTCCCTCTCTTTCTCTTTCTTTTCCCTTCTCTCTCCAAGAATAAATAAATAAAATCTAAAAAATAAAATAAAGTAAAATTTTGCTATTTATTACAAAATAGATGGACCTCAATGGCATTACATTAAGTGTAATGTCAGAAAGAGAACGACAAATATTGTACAATCTCACTTATATGTGGAATCTAAACAACAAAACAAACAAATGACTCAAACAAAATTGAGTTCACAACTACAGCGAATAAATTGTTGGGGAGAGGTAAGGATGATTGAAGGGGGTCAAAAGACACAAATTTCCAGTTATAAAATAAGTAAGTCATAAAGATGTAATGTACAGCATGGTGACTATAGTTAATAATACAGTATTGTATACTTGGAAGTTGCTAAGATAGTAACCTTAAAAGTTCTCATCACCAGAAAAATAAATGTATACCTATGTGTGCTGATGGATATTATCTAGACTTACTGTGGCTATCATTTCACAATTTGTACAAATATCAAATCATATTGTATACCCGAAGCTAATAAAATGTTATATGTCAATTGTAGCAAAATAATTTTAAAAACGCACCTTCAAAAATTTATAGGTAATTTTATTTTTTTTCAAAATATTTGCTTCTTTAATATTTAATTATTGACTATGGATCCATACATGCTTTTAAAATGAATATGCACACACCAGTATGTATAGTGCATTTTTTTACAAAGGGGTGCGCAATTATGCAATTCTGGAGAAAAAGCTGTAAAGAGCCAAAGAAAGCCCAGTACATGCCATGCAGCGCCAGCCTTGTGCCTGTGGCATTGGAAGGTGACAGGACTGGTAGTGAGGCATCTCTTGCAACATGTGTTCAGGATGACAGAGGGGGCAGGCCTTCCAGAGCAGACAGAGGAGCAAGAACCAGGCTTAGAGATAGTGTGAGATGCATGAAAAATTGGGAGCTGCCCGAGCGACCTAGACCTACTAGTGCACCAAAGACAGGCAATTCCAGGAGCTGAATAAGAAAGAGGGGATAGGTACACACCCCCATGAATCCTAGGGCAGAGCCCAGTCCTGGTCTTGGGCTCCTGCTCCCATCACTTCTCACCTTCCTGCCCCCTGCTGCTGCTAAAAGCTGCAATTCTTTCAACTTTCAGTGTTGGAGGTCAAGAATTGGGAGGCAATTAAAACTATTTTCTAAGTTGTTAATTTTAAAGCACATCATTACAAAATAGACACATCTTGTAATCAAATACAGGTTTGGCTGTCTGCCACAGTGAAAGACAAGTTTGTGAGATAGGGGCTGGTGAAAAGGGAGGTGGTTTATTCAGATGCCAGCAATCCAAGAAGATGGAGGACTCTAGTCAAAAAGTACATCTTAACATCGCAGTGCAGGCAGGGGGTTTTATAAGGAGGGAGAAGGAAAACAGGACAAAGAGATCAAGGGCAGAGATTCGAAAAGTATTCTATGTGCAGAACAACACGGTCCATTCAAATAAGGATCTCGAAACCAGCCTAGCATTGGTCTGGTTTTCATCATCCTATTTTTATGTTTGGAGGTCAGCAAATCTCCCAGAACTGGAATGCCTGGTGGTCAGAGTCTGTATCTTTTGAAGTTACTTCCTAGGATTCTAATACAAACATGCTGTTCATCTACAAGGTGCATATTAGTCAGAGTCAGCATTTAAAGAGATAATTCCCCACTGTCATAAACTGTGTCCATTGCCTCTGCATGGCCACTTTTGTTGTTCCCAAACACCCACTCCATGGCACCAGGAAGTGGTGGGAACAGAACTGCTTGTTTCTGGAGCCCGCGGGCAGCAAGCCCTTCCACATGCAGAACAGCACATGTGTGCTCCCGGGGGAAACAGAGGTGGGGATGCTATTGCTTGCTTACTAGTGCCTGGGCAAAGCTACCCTCTCTGGGCCTCAGTTTCCTCACCTTCGTCAGCAACAGGACCCATTTCTGAAGTTTCCTGTCAAGGGCCTTGTGAGTCTCCGGCTTCCTCCTCAACTCCAGGAAGAGAGGGCCGAGTCCTCCTAGAGCTGCCGCCTGACCTTTTTCAGCCCCCGTGAGCTGCTGGTGATGGAATAATTCCTGTTCTCCAAGGAGGGCAAGCTCTCTCTGCTGAAGCTCAGCGAGAGCCTGAAAAGGCCTTTGCTGCTGGGTCATAAAGTTTAAGCCCATGGTTTCTCCCACCCTTGCAGTTTTTGCCAGCAGCCTATCCTCCATCTCAGCTTCACATCAACTAAAACTTCTTGATGCTTCGCTGATGCCCGAGACTCTGCTGCGACCCTTCCACTCTTCTCCCCTGAACAACCACTAGGCCTCTCCTGAAAGTAGGTGTTACCCTCCTGTGGGTGCTTCAGCACCCGCTCCATTTTGCGCAGCCACGCTGTTCAACAGAACAGCTCCTGCACCGACAGCTTCAGCTCCACATCCTTTCCTCTGGACTCCTGGGATACCCCCACTTCAGGGCTGGCCTGCACAGCCCGAAATTTTGTGTTGCAAGTCCAACTGCTTCTTCAACTCCTGCTTCTCAGCCTCGGGCACTTCACCTACGTGTCCTGGTTCATCGCACTTCCACTGCAATTTCTAGACCCTGCCCCGTTACCATGTAGGTGGTTTTGCCGGCGGGGGCCAGGCTGTCCTCCTTTTCTCGCAGCTTTTTGCTATTGAATGCATCCAGGTTCTGCTTACACAGTATGTTGCACTGCAGCTACTCCTGCATCTTCTCTTCCACCTCAGCCTCCTGCTCCAGAAGCGACTGAAAGGGTATCAGGAGCTTCTGTTTACAGTCAGGCTAGTGCTTGTGCACACGCCCTCTTCCTTCTTTCCTCCTTTCATGTTTCCTTTTTCTCCTTTAGTAAAGTTAATGCCATCATACCGATTTTTCATTCTTGCTTCTTCCTTTCATCAGTCCCATGGAGAAGGTTTCTGGGGTACTGCTTCTTTTCTGTTTCTTAATCTGCATCCTGGTTACATTTGCAAAAGTTCATAAAAGTATAGAATGCCATTTTTTAACTTTTTCTATGCAGAATTTCAATCAAATGTTTTTATATTAATGCTAAAATCCCCTTACCACTTTAAAACACATCTATTCTTTATGAAGGTTAAGTTCATGTTTCTTCATTCACTTTAATGACTATATTCTCAAATGTTATTTTTCATATACACCCACTATTTATTTTTTGTTGATATTATTCTTGTTTTCTAGATCCTTTATTAACAGATTGTTACAGTTTAACTTTTAAAAATAATTTAAAGTTGCAAATTAAAAATCAAGTAATACATGAAAGCCTTTAAGGGTACATTAAAAATTCAGACATAAGAAAAAATTATCAAAAAGAGACATTGTTTTGTAAATACGACATCAACAAATCTCCTCCTGTTACACAGATAATGTGGACAGTTCTAGTTATGCAGTGGATGAGCACTTAGCAGATACTTAAAATTTTTCCGTTTCCTTCCTTCCTTCCCTCCCTCTCTCCTTCCTTCCTTCCTTCCTTCCTTCCTTCCTTCCTTCCTTCCTTCCTTCCTTCTTTCCTTTCTTCTTCCTTTCTCTTTTTTCTTTCTTTCTTTCTTTCTCTTTCTTTCTTTTAAAATATGGGAACTAGAATCAGATTCATGTTAGGTATTTTTGGCAAGAATGTTTCATAAGTGGCTTGTGTAGTTCCATCAGAAAATACATATTATCTAGTTGTCTTTTTATGATGCTAATGGTTGTTGATTACCTAATGAAATTCAGAATTTGTTTAGAAGTTCAAAAAGAGTCATTTTATAAGATTTTTTTCTTTATTAGCTTTAATATTTCCACAGAGAGAAAACATCTCAGTAAGAATGTGGTTATTTGTGATATAGATGTCAAGATAAATGTCTGACAAATTTATTTTATTTTCCAGTTTTTGAATGGCAAATTAGATTGAGATATCTCTCAAAAGTGAAAAATGAGAATTTAAAAATAATTTTTATCTTGATAAACTCATGGAATTAAACATACTATGTTTCAGCATATCTCAGCAGTTATTCTTGTTAATGCTTATATTTTTCCACTTTTGACCTGTGAAAGACTTTTCAAGGGAGTTTATGATACAACTCTAGTAGTCTTTGATGGTATCCTTGCTTTCACGTGGGCAAAATATTCTAAATTTACTATTTGCTAACATTTTGTGACTTTTGCTTTATCTATCTACCATATATATGAATTTATAGAACTATATAGTATTATACTTATTAATATTATTTTGCTAAAACATTTAAGAGTAAATTGAAGAAATAATGACCCTTTTTAACCTAACTACTTCACCATACATCTCCAAACCAAACCGAGATTTCTATTCACTTTAGGAATTTAGTGGGTTTTTTTCCCAAATAGCTTATAACTTACGTATGTAGAGTCTGTGTCTACATGAACTATTGGTTGCCAAGAATAACAAAAGGATTATTTACTTGCATTTGTTTTTTTTCTTTTGATGTCGAGTGTTTTAAATTTTATTTGTCATACTTATTATTATTATTTTATTCATTTTAAGATTTATAAAACCAATTGAAAAATTGCAAAGGTAGTAATCAAGTAATACATGAATTTATACATTTTAAGCTTTTTCTAACATCTGAGCTCTTTCTCTCTTTCTCAGTTCAAATCTTATTGCTGTAGTTTCGTGTCAATTACTTCTAGTTGGGTAACAAAACTGGATGAGGTTAAAGTTTCTATGGTTAATTTTTGCACAGCCTCAGAGAAATGTATTTTGCTCATCTGCAAGATCTGATGCTAATGTCTCTCTGCCCTTTCGTGAATTCAGGCAGTGCTTTTTAAACTTGGTATATATGCATATCATCTAGAAATCTTGTTAAAATGCAGATTCTGATTTAGTAGGCCTGAGATGGAGCCTGAGTGTTCTGCATCTCTGACAAGGTCCTGGGAGACGCTGATGATGCTGGTCCCTGGATCCCACTTGGCGTAGCAAGAGTTTAAGGTTTGCTAGACTAAGGGATTTTTTTTTCCAGATGATTGATGTGCTATGTTTCTTCCTTTTGTCACCTTGTAATTTAAAGTTTTATGGATATCAAGGTAGATGACTGAAAATAATAGCAGTACCACAGTTGAGGTGGCTGTTTTTCCTTGGTTGTATTTTCTCAGTTTTCCTCATTCTCTTTATCGATACTCTCTCTAGGCCGTCATTTGTAAAGAGGCCCGCTGCAGAGTGGTCATCTACGGGCTTCGCGTATGTTCTGACTTACTGTCTACTTTCTTCACCTTAACCATAGTTGTCAGCACTCACAGTGACTCCACATCTTGTAAGGTGACAGTCACTACCATTTTCGGTAAATATTGGCATTATTGGATTGCTTTTCTGGAACTGTCTTTGAATTCACCTTTCACATTTTTATTGTGTTGCTGGTGCTGTTGGTAATTTGGGGTGGTTAATACCTACAACAGTTGTGATCTGCTATATATTTACTGCCTTGAACTGGAACCCCTCCTGTAACATTAGCAGAAGCTATACTAATCCCCTTCAACCAACATCACACTCCACAGTCTCTTCGCCTCCAAGACCACAAAGTTGCGTCTTGATTTGCTTTCTTTATGGTAGTCTCTGGACAAGAATAATTTTCACAGTGCTATTCATTTGATTATATCTTAAATATTTTTTACAGGATATGCCGCTTGAAGATGTCATGAATTTGAGTTAACTTAACTCATGCATCCTCTGCAACTCACCTGTGTCCGTGGTGCCAGGCTCCCTTTTCCAAAATCTGGAGAGGTCCAGCGGTAAATGGCAGCCGCTGCTATTGTGAGGAGACTGAAGGCCGCTGTCATGCCTGCAGCTCCGTTTTATGGAAATATTGGCAAGGCCAGTGACGGTGAATGTGCGAAAGGCTTTCTTAGGCCCACTCTCTAGCCCCAGAACTAACCAGACTCAATCTTAGTTTTCTTATCTGAAAAAAACAGGGTAATTATGCCTACACAATAAGAGTTTTATACATAAATATTTAAAGCACATAATATAAACAAATACACACAATATTTGCCCAAAAATTATAAATAAAAATGTTTTATGAATTCAGACAAATAGGTGGGTAACCTTAGATAAACCACTTAATACCTAGGTAACACTTTCCTTATCAAAATGGTAAAAAAAAAACAACACAAAAAACAAATCATACTTTGCAGAGTAAGGCTGACATTAACACTATACATTACTAATTGGACTCCTCACTATTACTAATTAGACTCCCTAGACATGTGAAAATAAGTTCATAAAGGCAGAGATGATCATGACTTGCAACTCTTGGGAGATTTTGTTTTCTTCTAAGAACCTATGATTCAACAAGTCCATCTCAAATGGCAATATTATATATAGTATATATTTATATTTTAATAGTTATAATATAATATATAAATACATATGTATGTATTTAAATTATGTCTATAAATATATGCTTATACCAACATATAAATATTATTTAATACATATTATTAAATAATATGTATTTTTATTTTATTATAAATAAAAATATAACTATAAACATAAAATATGTGACATATTTTAAGAAATATCTTTCATCAGTGCAATATTTATTATTTAATAGACATTATTTAATATATTTAATAAATATATAGTACTCATTTAAATATATATATTTTAAAATATTTTATTTATTTATTTTTAGATAGCAATGAAGGGAGGGAGAAAGAAAGGGAGAGAAACATCAAAGTGTGGTTGCCTCTCACATGCCTCCAACTGGGGACCTGGTCTGCAATCCAGGTCTGTGCCCTGACTGGGAATCAAACCAGTGACCCTTTGATTCACAGGCTGACACTCAATCCACTGAGCCACACCAGCCAGAGCTAAATATTTTTTAAATATTTAATGTATGTATATTGTATGTGTATTCAAATATCTTTCTGACATGCAACATTTTACAATTGTGTCTCAAATTCAGTTGTCTCTCATATCATAAAGTTTTTCACATGTCAGGAAAAAAGGTTGGGGAACATTATTGGGTGAGACACAAAGAATATACCAACTTGTACTCGTGTTTGGAAGTGCTTACCCTTGAAGGTGCCCTTCTTTCTTATCATTTTTAGTTCTGTGTACCACATGATATTTAACACTTTCCACATGCACAGAGAAGAACATCTCTTTAAATGGAAGTGGAACAAAAGACAGAAAGATGGATATAAGTGGAGGGAAGTTTATATGTGGATGTTTAGAAATTTGTAAGAGTTCTTGTATTTATTCTGTTCTATATTCTCCGTTGACCTTGGGATATAAGGTCATGTGTGGTGAATTAGGTGCCACTAGGTTCCAGAGAAGCTTTTAAGATAATGTACATACAGATATACAGAGAGAGGCTACATAAACAATTTGTGGCAATAAACATACCAGAGTTTGCTCAAGAAAAATTGCACAAGTAATTGCTGTCAAAACATCTGACATATGAAAGTATCTTCAAAGATAAGGTTTCAGCTTCCCCTAATAGTAATGTTCATTTTGTTGTAATTGGCCTTTGGGAAGTTCCAGTGTTTGTGATAATGGTGAGTTTAAAAGTTAAAAATAAACCATCAATGCAACTGGTTTCAAAAGTAAAAGCTCTTACCTAGGTAGTGCTCAACGACAGAGGTGGCTTCAAAATGATTAACAGAGAGTCCCTTAAAGGTGCCTGTAGCTGCATGATCTCTAAGAGGGGAATGTTCATGTTGCTCAGCTTATGTTCCTGCCATCAAAAAATCTGACTAAAAAAATTTCTAAAACTGATCATAAAAAATACATTTTTTCTTCACAAGAATTTTTTTGAGATGTTCCTTTCTGATAATGCATGATGCTGTTTTCAGTCAAAGCACCACTGTGGTCTTCCAAGCTTTTGCCTCTTCAGTATTCCAGGCTGATAGTTGAGAAACCGCACTGGATCTCATCGTGCCCTTTTAAAGTCACAATAGCAACTAAAATGCCTTAGGACAACTCTTGTACTTAGTCCTTTCTTAGATTACAGGGTGGCTTCTGCTGCCCTCTGATAGCTTTGTAACATTCAACTTGTGACTGTATGTAGTATTCTTCTAAGGTCATCATGCTGGTTCTTTTCCATAAGTGACATGAAAAGACTTTCTTTTATATCTTTCAGCTTAATTACATTTTATCTCCCCTGAATTATAATAGATTCATACTTATCCAAGATCTGGCAATATTGTTCTAGTGTTATTTGGAAGGAAGTTGAGGGGGACAAATTCAATTAGGAGGAATTTTAGGAAAAGAAAAGTGCTCACTCACCTTCTTGCTTGCATTGTTGCATTAGCATTTACACTGATCTCCATGGTTTCAGCAACCTCCTTTTCCCATTTTATTTATCGAAGTAATCTTTGCACTGTCACATTTGGCCATGGCAGCCCCCAGATAAATCAAGTAACAAATGAACAAACCAATGTGTTTTAATGGTTCTAATTACCAAAGAGAGTCCATAATGTTTAGAATCTTTGTTCTATTGTTTCTACCTTTTTTCTTACCACTCCTTCCTAAACTCCTCACTTTGGCAACATACAACTATTATTCCAAACACATATTATGCTTCTTTTTACCATGTAATTGTGCTTTCTGCCCAAGCTGTTACAGAACAAAAACGGGGGTCCGGATGCCTGTCACTACAAAAGCCAAGCTCATGAGCCAGATAGTGGTGTGAAAAGAAGAGATGTTTTATTCAGGTGCTGCAGGATCTGGGAGAAGTGCCAGTCTTGTTGCAAAACCCATCTCCTTGGCAAGACCAAGACAAAAGGTAGTGTCCAGAGGTCCTGCTCCAACTTAAAATACAATGCTTTGAAGCCCTTAGGTGGCTACTAAGCCGCCATCAATGTAGTTTATCTTGTTCCCAGCTGCTGTTTCAGACTCCCCCCTGGTCTGTGTGTGGAACCCGCAGTGGCCCCAGACTATACAGCTGCTAGGGTCACAAGGTCGCACTAACATACCAGCTGGTGTGTCACCAGGTGAGCAAGAGAGTGTTTCTTTGCTCCCTCAGACTGTATTAGCTTGGGTGTGGGACGGACCAGGTACTTTCTCATGTTTTGGGTAAGTCTATATCCCAACCAATCTCTTCTTTCACCTGGCTAGACTAACAGGCCTTTTTGGTCTAGCACCTCTCCTTGCACCACCTTGACTTCTATGGTGCACGTGACTGCCTTCCCACGTCCGACCCCCAATATGGCATCACAGGTGGGGAGGGCTTTTCCCTCTTTCCAATAATCTTTCTAGTCTTGCCTGCACTCAGTGTTAAGAACCTCCTCCTGCCATCATGTTGATCAATGGGGAAAACTCTCCCCCACCCCACCAACAGTTCTGTCAACTCCCCATGCCTTAGCCCCCGTATCTAATGAGTTGCCTGCCCTTGGGACCCACTGACAGAGAGCAACTAAACCAAAGGCCTAACCAAAAGAATCCTGAAGGCCCTGCACAGCTTCTCAGGAAATGCTTAGGGGAACCTCAGCAGGACGGGTCGGGCAGGGCATCTGCACCCAGTGCTTGGCTTCTGCACAGGGGTGGGGGAGGGTATCCACAAAGCACAGTTCTGTTTTCCAGGCAACACAGCCTCACACCCTGATGACATGCAACCTGACGCTGTGCTTTGAAACTCAATGTCCTCCTCATGAATCCATGTGCTTCACCGGGGCATTCTTTGACCACCTGCATGCCCATGGTACTCGAACCTCCAACCTCCAACCTCTGTCCCTGAAGAGCATTCTGGGTGCATAAGCAGCCCAAGGTCCCATTCTTATGGCCTAGCTTTATCCCCTTGGCAGCCCATCTTACCCTCTACAGTCAGCCCACTCCCAGTGTTACTACAAGCTGTAGTGACACTCTTTGGCAGTCCTGACAGACCGTCTACAGGTAACACAATTTGCAAAAATGCCATTTTATATCTTCATAACACATGCACATGTACATTGTCACAGGTTAGCAAACTATGGTTTTGTCCTTGAGGAAGTCAGGCAATTCCCTCTTTATGTCACATACAGTTATATTTATTAAACTATTTGATTATAATCGGTGCTATATTCAGTGTATGTTTTTACCTCCTCCCATTCATTGCATTGGGTGCTTTGTGAGAGCAGAAACTGTGGATTAGTTATGACTGTGGAGTTCAAAAAGAATTATTTTGCTTGAAGAATTAGGAAAAATATTGTCAGCCTGTTCCTTTTTACTAAAAGTACAATCAGACGAATTTTTTTTTGCCTTTTCACAAATGTCCAATAGACTTCTATGATCATGTTTACTGATATGAAAATGTTTTTCTTTTTTCCCCGGGTGACTCTTTTTCAATTTTGTGTTCATTTTACCTTTCTGAAATATTTACTTCTAAAATGTATGATAGTCAACTATTATTCTCATTCTTAATTTGAAAGTTATTTTTCAGAATTAGAGTCAGTATAATAAAGAGCTGCTCCCACTTCATTTTTCCCATTTTTTGCACGATAAAAAGAATATGTAATTCTCAGATATCTGAAAAAAGTTAACACCATGGACATGGACTAAGAGGTGTGAGGATGATGGGATGGGGTGCAGGGTGAAGAAGATAAAGGGGGGAAATGGGACAACTGTAATACTATACTCAATAAAATATATTAAAAAAAGAATAAGAAAAAACAATAAAAGCCTACTCAGAACTAACTAACTAACTAACTAAATAAATAAATAAATAAAATTATGACAAGGGTCACTGCTAAGGGTGACAGGTGAATTAGAAATCCCACACTTTATTGCTCTGGACAGTTTAATTTTACAGACATCTCTGGGAATTAACTTGTGCATTTTGAAAATTTTAAACACTGGTTGATAAAATAACATACAAATGGGGAGAATGAAGACATGAACAAATTTCAAGTGGCTCCTAGAGAGCCGAGCCTTACATTCTCCGAACACTCATTATCCCCAACTTGAAAATAAATCAGAGAATCATGATGATGCATGAGTGGAAAAGAAAAACACTGGGACAGCCACCAGAGTTCCCTTTGTAAGAAGGGGGGGGGGGAAAGCCTAAATAGCCATGTATAGTAGCACTGACAACATTAGAATTCCCTTTTTTGACACTTCTAAGTATATTTATTGTAGTTTGGTTTGGCTCCAGTCCTTCTCCCCTTGTTTTTACTTTGAATAAAGTCCAGGCTTTTTAGCTCCGGGGAAGCTAGTAGTTGTATTGAAATCTCACTTTCATTTAAACAGTGCTAATTGCAGCCACCATCACTAGTTCATAGACCACAGAAATTAATGATTGAAAAGACCTGTTAGATCATCTCTTTCATCTGATTTTGGCAATACAGGATTATTTTTTTCAATCTGTCCTAGAGCATTCTGCCTGGTTAATTGTAAGTGAGTGAAATAATGGGGCTTTTTATCATTTCCCTTGGGAGAGATTTGTATAGCCTAATAAACTTAGAACATCCTTCTGAAGATCAGCCTAGATTTTCTTTTTACTTCATTACATGCCATTACTCCTAGTTATACACCCTTGGGTCACCCTAAACAATTCTTTTCCCTTCTCTATTCAGTACAGCAAATTTCCTGGCTACCATTCTACAAAGAATGCCAAAAGGGATTTATTTGCATGTATGCAGAAGGATATGGTCTTGGTTAATGGTGAAGCAAAATGTAGTTATTCATTCTTTATGAATCATTGTTGTCCAAAAGGGGGCAAGTAAAGACTTAAAAAAATAAATTTAAAAACAACCTTTAAGAATGTGACTGTTTGCATTACATTTGTGTTTTCCTTTCATCAGTTTTAAATTTATATCCAAAGTAAATTTTTGTCAAAGTATTTTCTATGACCTTTCAATTTATTACTTCTACTCAGATTTTCAACTCCTTGAAATCATGACAGTGAAATCTACTTTTGGAGTCAGTCTTTCTCTTTCATCACAGCATTCACTTGTTCTCTTAAGTGTTAACCTGCTGTTTTTATTTATTCATTTAAAATATACTATACCATGTTTTGTAAGTATTTTATGTCTTATTGTGTTATTTAAATACAGTACATTTGATTTTATTATAAAGTATTCCATAGTGTACCATAACATTTAGATTTATGATTGAGGGAAAAAATACTTTGTCTCTATTTATAAATGATAAATAATGAAAAGAAAGCATTATTACTATAAATGATATACAATTAAAAGAAAATATTATTGCTGTTATTGTAGATTTATTAGCAGAGTTGATAGATTCCTGTGATTTGAAAAAGAGCATATTTTAAAATCTTGCAACAATTTATCTTTATGTATATTTTATATAGCACTGATTCTAAATGAAAGAGTTATGAGCTAGTTACACACTACTCACATCATAATAGGCAATAAATAAAAATCATTATTTTTGCAACATAAACTTATTTAAAATAACATAGTTCATAAGAGTAAGTTACTAACCCATGTTAAGTAAAATAATTGGTCCTGCTCACTAAAATGAGGAAATAGAAGCAATTTATTATAATCAGACTTCTCATGGGAATTTAGCTTAGGGAATTTCAATGTGTTTAAAACACAGGTAAAATTTTTAAATGTTTTAAAGATTCATTTGTAATCCCTACTCCAAATTATATAAGCAATAAAAAACAACAATAATTAACTTTAGTAAGTTTTAAATATTCTGCAGATAAATAATTTTCTTGTATCTTTTTATTTTTTACTTCAATGAGGTGTCACTCTGACTCTTTAAGACTAGATCTAACGATTTAATTAACTCAGAAATAAAACTGTCCGAATTTCTTTTTAATGTCTATCCAGATTGTGTCTTGTTGCTCAACATAATCTTCTGTTTCATATGGATTTTCAGAAATTTTAATTTAGGTATAAATTAAGCTACATCTTTTTCATATAAATTGATAGATTTCATTACAATAATTTAAAGATGTCTGTAAAAATACATAATACCATAAACAGAGATAAAAGACAAACCACAGAAATTTGCAATGCATAACAGAGACAAAATGTTTATCACATATAAATAAGTAAAAATCAACAAGAAAAATGGGCAACATAGGAGCAGGCACTGACCGGGAGAAAAAGTAATGGCCAGGGGACTTACAGAGATTCTTTGACCTTCCTAGATCAGAATAATTCACTTTAAAACCATAGCTGTTAGATTGTCAAAAATATAAAAGATTACACATTGACGATGGGCGTGTGTATAAAGAGATGCAAATTAAAACCACAGTGAGATATCACTGCACAACAGCCAAAATGGATATCATTAATAAATCAACAGACCACAAGTGCTGGCGAGGATGTGGAGGAAAGTGAAACCTAGTGCATTGTTGGTAGAAATGCAGGTTGGAGCAGCTGCTGTGGAAACAGTATGGGATTTCCTCAAAAAATTAAAAATGGTACTGCCTTTTGACCCAGCAGTTCCACTTTGGGAATATACCCTAAGAACCCAAAAACACCAATTCAAAAGAACTTATGCATCCCTGTGTTTATAGCAGTACTATTTACAATTGCCAAGATTAAGAAACAGCCTAAGTGCCCATCAATTGATAAGTGAATGGAAAAAAAAAACAAAAAACTGTGGTACATTTACATGGTAGGATACTATGAAACAGAAAAAAGAACGAATTCCTACTATTTTCAACAGCATGGATGGACCTTGAGACTATTATACTAAGTGAAATAACCCAGTTGGTGATGGGCAAATACCATATGATCTCACTTATAAGAGGAATCTCATGAACAAAATAAACTAATGAACAAAATAGAATCAAAGGCATAGAACCATGGAATGGACTGACAGAATAGGGAATGAGGAAAGTAGGGAGTGATTGAAAGAAGGTGAAGGGATTAGTTAAAGAACTTATATGAAGGACCCATGGACATGAACAGTGGTATGGAGATTGACCATGGAATAGTGGGGTGGATTGGGTGGAGGGAGGTGAAGTGGGAAAAGCTTTGGGACAACTGTAATAGCACAAAAAATAAACAATTGATAAAAAATTAAAAATATTTTAAAAATTTTAAAAATCATGATTAGTTTAAAGCTGGGTAATAAGACATTATTACATTAGACCATCTTTACTGGAATGCTAAGACACATTTTAATACAAGCTGTTCCATAAAGAAGTAATAATTCCTACATTCCCTCCTAGCTCCCAATTTTTGTGGGGAAAGCCCAAATTTTTCATGATGGGTTTCGACATACTTCTAGTTTACATTTGTTACTTGGTAAGTGAGCCTATTTATCTCACTTAAAATATTATGTCAAGTCATAAACTAAAACTTATAGTTTATTTTTAGAAAAGCATTAATTTATTTCACATAGTTAAAAGGTAAAAACCTACATGGATTCTTTTTAATAAGAAGCAGAAATAAAAGCACTCACTCTTTTATGCATTTTTTTTTAACAAATTGTGTAGGAACTCCAGTGCTTTAAGTAGTGTATTAAGGAACTCAGTGGATGTTTAAAAATTTGTCTTCCCAATATCACTGATAAATTTGGATAGCATTTCCATGATCTGTTTAATAGGAAGTGAATCAGAGAGAAGGTTTTTTTTGTGTGTGTATAGGAAGACACTGAAGGGAGGGAAGAGGTGAACATAGCAATTGCCCTTTTTTGGTAAAAAGGTGTTACCAAACCAAGATAGGATTCAGCTGCCACCCCAAGGAAAACCCTAAAGGCAGACTCCAGTGAAAAGAGAAAGAGGTTTTTATTTAAATGCTGAATGATCTGGGAGAATGTGGAACTCTCCGTCTCTAAGCTCCACAAAACCCAGACAAAACCCAGCTGTCTTCAGCAAGACAAAAACCAAAGGCAGTGCCCAGGATTCCTTTCCCATTTGAAAGTACTGTCCTTTGGAACCTGAGGAAGCTGCTAAGTAGTCGTCCCGGTAACGGGCTTGTTCGTAGCTAGTGTCCAGCTTCTGGTTCCCTCCTGGAGGCTGTGTGTGGTGCTGGCACTGCCAGTGGCCATGGGGCTTCTAGGACCACAAGGTCCCATACTCCTGGGCTGGAGAGTAGCTAAAGCACTGGCAAAGGCTCTGCCAAATCAGCAAAAGAGAGAAAGGCAGACTCCCTCCTGGAAGCCATAGGCCACTTGACTGTTAAGGACACAGGGCCCATATAAAGAACAAGCCAGTACATGCCTGAGTGCAGCTGCCAAGCAGTGAACCAAAAGCAACACAGCAAGTTCTTCGTTCCCCTGGGTTTATGTTAATTTTGGGTGTGGGATGGACCAGATGTTTTCTCAGAATGACCTATTAACTTCCTAAACTTCTGTGATACTTCGGGTGGGTCCACTTCCTAACAAATTCCTTCTTTCTCCTTGCTAGACTGACAAACCTCTTTGGTTTAGCACCTCCCCTGTCTCCAATTTTAGCTTCTATTGTGCATGTGCTTGCATTCAACAGTATCCACCCTCACTATGGTCTTGGAAGGGGGTAACAGGGTTTTGTCCTCTTATGCAGTTATGCTGCAAGCCTTGTGCCTATTTGTTCATTGTGAGAATGTCCTCCTGCAACCATCTTGCTCAGGGGCAGGGAGCATGCGCTAGGTTCCCAAGCAACACAGCTCCTTTGCTAGACCACCTGCTGCCTCACCACGGCTCTGGGCATCTCAGATCTCTCCTAATGGCCCCTCTTGTTCCCTGCTCTCACGTTCTCAACCTACTCCCCGCAGCACTGAAAGACTTTCTATCGGTATCAGAGCCACAGGACAGAGGAAGTATAACTAATCATATATCATTTCAGAAATAAAAAAAGTACATATTGTGAAATGCCAAGTGGCTTGAAAAAGTCGCTGAACCACTAAGGATTGTATATATATATATATTTTTTTCTATACTTTAAAATATAAGTTATACATTCAATATAAATGTATAATCATTTTAGTCATTTATTTTCCCAAAATTATTCATTGTTGTCTCTTTTTTAAATTAAGCTTATGTACATTTTAAGATTTGAGCAAATATTTGTAAGGGTTTGAAACCTCCTGGGACAGAGTGTTCTAGTCTCAGGAATGTTAATAATTGAGTGGTTTGAGATTACTGGTCACCCATCAGGTTGTCATGTCGGTAGGGTCCAGATTAAAAAGCCTCCCAGATCACTGACTGCAGCATCACAGTCTTATTTAAATCTATGTCTCTTGTATTCCTAGTTAATTTTTAATTTAAAGAATAATTTTTGTGAAAGGCAGAATTCTGCAAATACTGTGCAGCTGATGTACTCCTAATTCCAAAATTATAATACCGCCAAGAGTCTTGTCCAGGTGATACTTTTGTAGTAAACGAAACTCACGGAGAAGTTTGTGGACTTGATATTCAGAGGTCATAGTAGTGAGTTTCCTAAACCAGTAATCGGAGGATAGGGTTAAAATATATTTGAATGATTCTGGACATGGCTAGAAAATGCTGTACCTTCCAGACCTAAAGGCTATGAATCACTTTTAGAATGTTATATGTATTTTATGTCAACCGTTGGTGTTTCCTGAGGAGATCAAGGATAACCATAGTATACAAGCTTAAACTCTCCTGAAGTCCATTCAGTAAAAACAACAAACAAACAACATAAAAGATAGTGGTTTGTAGAATGCTCCAGAATCTATTTATCTAGCTCAACTGCTGCACAAATACTGACTTCTATTTTTAGGTACTGTAAGAAATAAGACAAGAAGCAAGGTCTTCAGAGACTCATTAGGACCATTAGAAAAATGCTTCTGGCAGCTCCTATCAAAACAGAAGAGATAAATAACCTTTGTCCCTGGGACTAGGATTCACCCTGTTTTGCAGCCGTATTTCCCAATGATGAATTACGGTCATTATACTCACCTCTGTAGGACACTGTGCACAAGTGTGAGAACCTCACCTCGCAGTCCAGGCTATTTCCTCATACATCGACCATTTGTCCTTGTCAGGTTCTCCAAGGTGAAAGGATAAACTTTAAATATGGACCACTTCCAGGCATCACAATTATATGGAAAGAAAATATTTTGTCTTACTTTCTCTTGCCACAAGATTAAAAAAAATATGGCAAGGAAAAATAGAGTAAATGATAAAATGCCTTAAAAATAAATATTACTTGTTTATTTTTAAAATTACTATTTAATAAGACATCCTATAAAATCAAGACACAAAAATCTGCTACTTGCAGGAAGTTGTGCTTATTAATAAAGAAAAATGTGCTAGAGATTTGCATCAGAAAGACTAAAACAGCCTTTGTCAGTGGTAGAAAAGCTGAAGGAATGATACATTTATTTCTTTATTGAAATTAATATTGTCTATGTGAATTAAGTCAATTTATAAATGTTTGCTAACAAATGGATATTATTGGACATTTTTCTTTGAGGAATTCTAAGAAATTATAGCAGGACAAGACATTTATTTTGGATTGCATTTTACTACTTATATATAAAATATAAACTATAGTCACAGTAACTAAATTTTTATTGTAAATATTTTTATCCAACCTCCTTCTTGTCACTGAGGGAAACTGTGACTAAATCACCTCACATCTTCCTGTCTCAAGACAGTAAATCTAAAGTAATGCCTAGTGGTATTATTACCAGATTTCTATTATTCTCATTAATCCTTTTTACTTTGTTTTGCATAACTTGTTGCAGTAAATAATATTAATATAATGCATTTGCTTCTCTAGATTGTCATTTAACTTGTTCATTATCAATGAATGGTATTGGTTTAAGGCAGTGCCCAGCGGGAAACCAAAAGAATACCAAGTAAATCAAAGAAGGTCATTTAAGAAAGGGATTTAAATATAAACATGTCTAGAAATTCTGGAAGTGCAAATAGTAGATAGTGAAGCAATCAGGCATTAGCAAGCACAGAAAACAGTAATCATTCGGAGGGAAAGAAAAATAAATGAAGGTCATAAGGTGACCAGAGCTCAGGACCTGCGGTCCCTCAGCAGAAACACAAGGAAACTGCTGGGAGGAGCTGGAACTGGGGATGAGAGTCACTGCTCAAGATGCTACAAACGTGGAGAGGGAAAGGCTTCTCCCCAAGCCCTGCACACTCCACTCTTTTGCCTGTGCCTCTTAATGGTAACCCCATGGTCCACTGACAAATTGAATGGAAACACCTATTATGTTTGAATCATCCACTCGTGGAGCAAGAAGGAAAACAAATAGGTGTGAGAACAATCAGAAAAACACCAGGCATAGTAGTAAACTCTAGGGCTCTACATTTCCAGGAAACTACCTTAAGCAAATCATGCAATAAGTATACATTTCAATGAATTCTGAGGGTGAAGCAAAAGTGAATGTTACTACAGTGAAAAAACAGGGGTGATTCTATGAAAAGACAGACTTAAAGTGGGCCTTGCCATCAAATTGATCAATACGAATATAACACATGCACATACATGACACATGTACACTAACACACACATTTGCGCACACACACAACCACACTTCTCAATTTTGTCAACCTGCTGTTGCTTTAGATAGGATATTTTAGAACAACCATTATATTTACAAAATACCATTTGAATTTTATATTTACAAAATACCATTTGAATTTGTTACATTGAGGAACTCTTACATTTCTCTAAAAAAGTACTGTTACTTCTCTTTTGGAAGCATTCAGCTTGGCAAGATTAGCAGAAGGAATGTCTACATATGGGAGAAAATTTGTATTAAATATGTATAAGCTGCCTATCATTCTATAACTCTTTAAATGAGAGTATGTACAATATTGGTAATAGCTCTGTTCTACAAAATAAACTTACATACAGAGTCCAAACAAGTGCTTGTGATAAGACTGGCAGCGTGAATTTAGGGAGGCTGATCATCACTCATTCATGATTGTAGGGTTTTGAGATAAAAAAAAATTATATTTTTCAACTACTGAAATAGTTTTTGAAACAGACATTTTCCCTTTTTCTTTATCTCGAGCCTACCGAGTTTAAGGATTCTGTTTTTTTGTTTTGTTTTGTTTTGTTTTGTTTTGTGTATGTGTGCATGTGTTTGTGGGTGTTTGGGGTTTTTTATTTGTTTTTTGCCAGAATGTTTTCATTGTCCTTACAGGACGCTCTGAAGTATCTGTTTCTTTGATATGGGCACTTGCTGCCATTAGCATGTTCATAGCTAACAGTGGAAATTCTGCCACTAGTGCTTGTTTTCCTGGAGCCATTTATTAAGACATTTTAAGACAAAATAGTTACAGAATGTCTACGGAAGTAAGAGGCAAATTTTTAAAAAGCGACCAAAGATAGCTGTCTTCTAATCAGATTTTTAGTGGCTCTTAAAATAACTCTCAGGAGCTAATCCCATGGTTTTTACCACATGAGCTCACTCATTACAGAAACTGACCTTTCATGGTATAGACTTGAAAAACAAGTAAGGCTGGCTCGATTTTAATTAATCAAGCATTATCACTTAAAATATTCCACATATTTCATATATGCATATAATCATAAGATGATTTTCTCAGTATATTTTCAGACTATTACATAGTTTACTTTCAATGTATACTTTATTTCATCAGTACTAAAAACATGAAAATTAGAATTGAAAAATATAACAAAACTGAATGCAGGTATAAAATAGATATAAATAAAATATATTAAAGCTATATATTGGTCTATATAACATTAGATTCTTACAGGTATTCCATTGAATATGGAACAGTGGTTAATTAAAATAATACATTTCTATGTTATTATTCATCAAATAAAAGTTAATATGAGGCCAGGTTACTTACTATTCCCTATAAAAATTTCTTTTCAGGATTATGTTTCACAAATATTTCGCATCTTACATCTATTAGCCAATGAGGGTCATATCACTTATTTTATGCTTTTTCTTGACTTCCAGGAAGCTCAGAGCTATGTTTGATATGTATTTGTGGCAAATATGTTTAGTTTATTTGTAGATGTAATGCCAGGACTCTTCTCTACAGGGTATACATTTTAATCCTTGTTTCAATGTGTTTTGTTGTATATTTTAAGTATTTAAGTTACTTTTAGGTGACATAGTACAGAAACAAAAAAGTAATTACATAAGGCATATCAGTAGTGCTCCTAAGGTTGTCAGTACTGAGCATGTCATAAGAAGCACGCACATCCTATTAATTACTCCTCTAATAGCTTTCTTTTCAGGGCCTATCACTTCGTACTGTGTGCTTCCTCCATTATTGTAATTATTTGCACACCTCACTACAACAACAGTGGTATTCTATCCTCTTATTTTGATTTGAAAGAAGAAAGAATATAAATTTTATTAATTTTTAAACAGATAAATTAAAATTATATAAAAAACAAAACACACTGATATTCAGGCTAATAACTTTAAAAATGTTTGTATTCTTTCTCTTTTAATGGAGATTGCAGTGCTTTCCTTCTCTTCACACTAAAGACTATAATGGCACAAATCAAATTAAAGGGGTCTTTTAGTATCAAACCTGTCAAAAACAGTGACATGTTTTAATTTGCTGCCATTGTTGCCAAATCAAATTAGCATCCTTGCCTAAGAATATCTTTCATCTGCAAGGTGTATAACCTCAGCCTAATCTATAACCTGCCCTCCTCTTTCAAATACCCTTAAACTGAGTTCTCTGAAATAGTTCTGTAAGTTCAAAAAGGTTACCGCCTGCATTTTACTTTGAGAGTAAATATACCTATTTGGATGAAGAACCTGACACAACCTGTGCTAAACAAGCTTGCTTTGGTTCCAATAGCACAACAGGAGGCTATTGCAAATGCCCCCACCCCATTCCTGTGCGGAATAATTAAGCTGAGATTGGTTTGAATTCTTTTATAATTATCCCTCTCACCATGCAGTTGGGCTTGAGAAGTTAATTACAACCATTTTCATGCCTATAATGCAGAAATGATCTCTCCGTCATGTACAGATTTAACAAGCTCTTTACAAGAATGTTAGATGATGGTGCTGGGCTATATGCATTCCCTCCCTTGACAGTTACTGAATGTCTATGATATATTTTGTTAAGGGTTTAGAAAACATTTCAACAACTTCTGCCTGATAAACAGGAGAAACAGGTGAAACTATTCAAATACTGGGATTTCACAACAAAGGTAATTATTGTAACGCTAGAAGTCTTTCCAAATCGTCATCGGTATTATTACTGAATATATAAAATTTTGATGTTTTGAAATTGCTTTCTACTTCACAATGCAGGAAAATTAATTTTAACAACTTTCTTCTCCATATAATGTTGCATTAAAATTTACTGTAAGAATGTTTAGTTTCAGAAATGAGCATAAATACCCTAATATTCTCAGAAATGTCTATTGACAAAACATAAATGGTGAACAAAGAATACTGATAATTATAAAGCTACATTGTTTTCACAATCAAAAAATAATAGTTTTAATGTGTTTTCTCTTAAAAGGACCAGTACATTATAATACTATACTGTGACACTATATTTGAAAAATGCTTTTAGATTTTCATAATGATTTTTATTTGGCATGCTGTATTTCTAGGTTAGAATTTATACAACTTATATAGATTGAAAATCAAACAGACTGAATTAAGCTTAAAGTACAACTCACCAATTTATATTGTTGTAAATGGCAATATAACTGCAGCAGAATTATCAATTTTTGAAGGCTGTCTTCCAAGCCTCTAGAAATTTCATTTCCAATATTATGCACTCCTATAAAACTAAGGTATAATAACATACTTTGTGATTTTCCAGGATTCTTATTTTGTTTACTTTCTTCCTTTTTAACTATGGAAAGTCTACTTAACTTTCTGTCATATAAGTTTATCAAAATTCTGCTTAATTATAAACAATATGTCAACATGCTACTTCTAAGGAAAAACCTCAAATATTTAGATGTGTCTGGGAAAGAAAAATTCCCAATTTAAACTTTGTCCAGGGATATTATGGTTACTTTGAGATTCTCATAATCTTAATTTAATTTCATCATAAATGAATATAGAGAAGTGGGTCATCCCCATTCAAAATACAACACTCATATATTTTGAAAATTATATTTAGGTTACACATTAACACCTTCCCATCCAAAAAGTATAACTCCACTTTCAAAATTGACTAACCAATCATTTTTCTTAAAGCCTGAATGATATCTCAGCACAGAGACTGATATCTCAGATTCACAAAGACTTAACCAAGTGAAACATATTTCTAACAAGTGTGAGGTGATCAGTTGTCTAGAATATTTGGACAATAAACTGGCTTGCATGTGTGTAACTTTAATAAAACTGGGGTGATGAATCTAAAAGGACAGAAGTTTACATGGAAGGTAGTTGTTATATAGTAATAGAAATAAAAGTCATGGTGATGACATTGTGGTTACAGTAATAGTTCAAAACAGAGAAAATGAAAAACATGTAGTAAGCCTTACTCCGTAGCATTTCTGAAATTCAGGCAAGCATCTGTCACCAAGTCTTTCTGCTTAGATGTGTGAATTGTGAGTAGAGTAGGACCACGTCTGCTCCCCAATATGGGTATTTCTTGGTTCTCTGCTCTATTTTTTGAGATGTTGACTCTCCTGGCCCAAGTCATTCTTGCTTTTCCTTAAGATGGAGTCCACCCAGGAGTTTTTGCCATTTTAACATTTCTTTAATTTTTTCATCCAAACTAATGTCACTTTGACAATACGAAGCTCTTTAAAAATGCCAAGATTTACTATGAATCTTACTCCTTGAATCATTAGACAAAAGCTCTACATGCAACTCACTGCAAGGCACGCTGCCCTCTACCTTGGGCTGTCAGTCAAGCAACTGGGGATGAAGGCCCATGTGATTTTTAGAAGCACTTTTGATGGGAATGAATGTCTAGGAGGCATTGCTTTAGATCTTTCTGATATATTAACCGAGAGTCCTACAGCTCTACCAGGGATACAATCTTTACCCTCAATTTCATTGCTGCCCTAAGCAATTTCTTATTTTAAGAACATTTTGCCAGCATAATCTTTACCCTCAAGTTCATTGCTGCCCTGAAGCAGTTTCTTACTTTGAAAACATTTTGCCAACTAGCAAAGTTGAAAGGAGAAATAGTTTTATTTTCTAAGCAAGCAAGTCCTCAGGTAGAAATAATTCTCCAAATTTTCCTTGAAACAGGACAGTTCCTTATTCAATACATTTCTCTTTTCCCAAATTAAAAAAAAAAGACATTTAGCACTGTCTACATTCTACCTGGATACCTCCATAGCCACTTTCACAAGTTTATGAGGTATATTTTCAAATTGCTCACATTAATGTAGGCAATAGTGTTACCAAGTAGCTTGCCACTTTATAAATATCACCTTTTCTGTGTTCAATAAATCCATCACAGCTTTTTAAGCTTCCAACTAGAGTGTACTTGATGATTTCAGGCTTATTTTGCCTTCTTGTCTAAAAACAAATGCTAACTTTTTACACTTGGTACAATGTTTAAGGTAGGCACAATTTATAGTGTAGCAACAGATAACTGAAGCACCTCTTCATGCTGTGGCTTTCATTCACATTCCAGTTTCATGTGCACACAGCCTGTAGCAAAAAATAAGTATATATTTTTGTTGTGAAAAGAGTACCATTTGCCTTACATTGTCTAAGCAGTAATTTGATTTTTTGCTAGAAACTCTTTAGCCTTTGGCTAGTACGGACTTGTTAATGCTTTCTATTACTTTCAGAAGCAATCTTAATTTTTTTTATTCAAAATCTCTCTCAAAACATAGCTTACAGATAAGGATAAAATAAAATAAGTATAAGCACATGAAGAATATTTTTAGCCTATGAACTTTTGAAAACAGTATAAGTTTCCATACATATAGTCCCATTCTATTTGACTATAGGTAGATTATTATCTGGAAACAAAGCATGTTTCATTACTTATTCAAATCAGGATACTTTTATATGTTGAACCTGTTCTATGTCAAAGCAGTAGATGAGTCAGAAGATTGCTCTGCCATTACTTGAGAGTTTCACTTGTTAACACAGTAAATTGGAGAATCAATGTGTAACTACAAATTTCCATCCTTGCCCCATTTTCTGAAACTACTCCATGAATCCATGAAACATTTTATCCTAACCTAAAAGAAGAACATCATGACATTAATATTTTCCTTGCCATGATTAGATATCACACCTGATTATTTCAAACTTTATTCTTCCAATCCTCTAATTTCTTTTTTCCATTTTTTATGGAGTTTGAAGAAACCCAAATTATAGCATTATAATTTAATTATTTGTGTTTTCAAGACTTTTTAAAATATTCAGTACATCACAGTAAAACAAGAGCTGTATATTGTTATTTCTCCCCTTTAACTCCTCCAATTTTTCTATCACTTTAATTGTAAACTAAATAGTCTATAATTCAGACTCTAGTTGATATCCACACCAATATTTCTAGTCTCTAGCTAAAGACCTATATTTTTCAAGCTATGTCAAACCCAATGTGAAAAAGAGAGAATGAAAATCTTTTCTCAGGAAGTGGTGAATCACCTTTATTTTACAGTTACTTCAAAAGTGGCTCTACTATTGCAGTCATCCAGGTTCAAACACTTGGAATCCTCTTTGAATTTAAAATCTAACTCCTACTAATATTGACTCCCCATCACTTTAAAACTTGTCAAATCTTTTAAATAGCATTTGTTAGTTTTTATTAAATAATAAATATTGTAATTACCATTATCATTGTTCTTAAATCAACAAAAGCCCATAATAGAAATATGAATAGAGAATGGAAAAATACTATATATATATATATATATAAACATAAGTCCCTCTTCAAGCATACTATAATTTAATAATTATTGATGACTCTTGTGGGTATACCCTGTTATAATATTTGTACATATATACAAGTATGTATGGTTATATATTTATATTATAAATGCATAAGTATGATCACATATATTTATGTATTTATTTATAAAACTAGGACTGTGCTATAATAACATTCCAACGAATTGTTCTTTTCAGGTAACATATGGTATTCACTATTTAGTTTTGATGAATTTTCCAAAATTTGTATGGCATAATTTAGTCCCTAATTGATGAATATCTTAATTTTTTTAGAGGTTATTCTTATACACAGTGATCAACCAAGACCTTAGTAGAGACATTTTTGTGAATATACTTATTCCTCTATATTAAAATCCTAGAAGGAAACCACTAGCATATACATTTAAAAGTGAAAGAATAGCACCAAAATCTTTTGAACAGATGAAATAATTTTACACTGCCAAAGCAATACCTAAGAGCACCTGTATCTATACGATCTCCCAATGCTGGCTAAAATTCAAATCTTTAACTCTTGACAATCTAATAGGATAAGAAAAATGGAGCTTTAATTCAATTTATGTCTCTTTATGGAGTAAGTTGAGAATCTTTTCACATGGTTGTTATCCATGACTACTCCTTCTGCTGTGAACCATATGCCACCTTCTCAGTTCAAATTTTTCAATTACATTCTAGGCTGTTTTTATTGATTTATAAAGTTTATTATATATTAAAACAATTAGCTTTTTATTACAAGTAATGAGAAGATAGTATAACTTTATTTATGGTCCATTATCTATTTTCCCCTCTATAAATTCATCATTCCATGATAATTATAAAGTACATCATTATCATTTTTTGTCTTTTGTTCAGAGCTTTGGCAAGGCTTAATGATCATTCTTAACATTTAAAGCTTGGTTAAATCAGAATATATTTTAATATAAGGAGTGAGGTGAAGAATGTTTGATTTTCCTGACAAAATTGAAAGGCAAATAAACCAACACCATTTACTAAAAGATACATCACTGTACTATTTTAAAAGGCTTTATATTAACTTTTTTTATAGATTTATTCTGTCTTTTCTTGTCATTCTAACTATATCTATTACATGACCTTTTTTTTTAATTCTTATATGCATTTTAATACTTCCTATCATTTTTATTTTCTGAATATTTTGCTTTTGTTGTTTAATTTTCCAAGTGAATTTTTGAAACTTTTTCTATGTGTCCTCCATTCTTATTGCTTACCCCCAAATTTCTACTGGTATTTTGATTCTAGCTGCATTGAATTTATGGATTAAATAACATATTTAAATTATGAGAACTTCCTTTCCAAGACCAAGACATGGCTTTCTAAGTATTTGAATTTCCCTTTCTTGAGACGGAATATATCAAGTCTGTCCAGAAGATATTCAGCCATGTAATGTGAAAAATAGTGATTTTTATTGAAAATGCAAGATACAAGAGATACTGTACATAGGACAATGACACTTCAGTCTCCTTCAAAGTAGGCACCTTGGGACCTCACAGAGTTAGTTCTCTCAAATGTCATCCGCTACCCCATCATATTTTTCTGAATCTTATTGATGGTCTAAAATCTCTTCACTTTCAAAGGTAATTATCAGTTTTGGGAAAAGCCAGAAGTCATATAGCACCAAATATGGGCTGTAGTGGGGCTGAGTTATCTGGGTGATTTGATGTTTTGCCAAAAAAACTCTACATAAGACATAGTGGGTGAGTAGGTGCATTTGTCGTGATGAAGTTGCTAATCACCAGTTGCCCGTAGCTGCAACCTTCTCAATCATTTAAATAGTTTCTACAGAGAAATATTCAAGCTTAACAGAAAATTTGATGCAGATTCATTGTTCTGCTCACTCAGTCATTTTGAATGTGATGGCCACACAGTATACATGCTCACTCAACAGCATCTACTGCCCCCGCGGACTAATACAGTAAAGTCATCATTTCCTGGATACACAGTCCAGTCCACTCTCCTTGGTTGCCAGGTTACATCAGTGTAGCACAAACTGTTCTCATGATATTAACAATGGTTGGATCTTTTCTGGATAGACTTCCTCATATATATATAGACTTCCAAACGTGTGTATGTGTGTGTGTGCATGTGTGTGTCTGTATATATAATATGTATATTATACATATGTATAATATACATATTATATATACAGACACACACAAATATGTATATACATACATATATATTCTCTCTATATACACATATACATATATGTATATATCTACACACATGTGTAGATATCTATACACACGTATATATCTGTACATATATATATGTGTGTATATATAGTATAATCTGATTTATATAGATATAGATATATCCTATTATTCTGTAGGAAAATGATTTTTCGACATTCACTAATGACTATTCATCACTAAGATGAATATATTTATTCTTTTTCTTCATTCAGACACATACAGATATTTATACATTTTATATGTTGCTACATTCTTATTTGAGTTATACATGTACTTGTTTTATATTGAATCTAATTCTAATATCCTTTAATGAAATATTTGCATTAGAGCTATGTTTAGGGTATCCTTTAGCCACTATAGCATATTACATTATTATTTACTTAAAGTGGGGTTCTTTAATATTTAATGCTGAATAAATTGAGATAATTGTATATTAAAATCCAAGACAGGATTACAACAGAATATAACTTATTGCCTCTGGTTTAATTATTTATCTTTCCACCAATGAGCTGTTCATCTTTCTAGGAAAAGGCTACACCCTCCATCTGATAACAGAACACTTTTGTTTCCTCAAGCATCTTCTTTCTGGCTGCAGTTTCTTTTCTCTCCTTTCTTCCTCCCTCCCTTCTCTTCATGTTAGTCTGACCTAAGAGAATTCTGATGCAGAATGCAGATAATTGGTCTCTATTCCCATCGCTAATCAGAACCAAGAGTTACTTGTTTAGCACACTTACTTTGTAATCCAGAAAAATAGTTTTGAATGTCATTTTCCCCTCTTCATCACTATTTCTCTAAAACAGAACCTATGTAAATGTCCTATATTTCCTTATTTTTTAAACTTGATTATATAAGAATCAATACTTTTTTTGTATTTATGAATTTGTGTTTGCTTTGTTCTTCATTTTTGTTCCTTACATTTTGCACATAAGGAACAAAATCATATGGTATGGAGTGAAATCATATGGTGTTTGTCTTTCTTTTCCTGACTTACTTCACTTGGCATAATACCCTCTAGGTTCACTTATGCTGTTGCAAACAGTAAGGTTTCATTCTTCTTTTATGGCAAAGTAACTTTTCAATATTCAATTTTATGTATGTACCACAATATTTTTATCCAGAAGAGAATAAGGTTGCGAGGGGCGGGGTGGAAAAAGGCGAAGGGACCAAGAAGTACAAATTGGTAGTTATAAAATGGTCATAGGGATTTAGAGTACAGCATAGGGAATAAAGTGTATATTTTAATAACTAAATATGGTGTTAAGTAGGTTCTTGAAATAGCAGGTGGATTCTTTTATAAATTATATGATTATCTAACCACTATGCTGAAACTAATAAAAAAATAATATTGAATATCAACTGGAATTAAAAAATAAAATAAAAATATTTTATTTTGAAATTATGTTATTAGTTAAAACAGTTGTCTCTCAATTAAGCTATGATACACCTTATAAAATTTGTGTGTAAAATATAGTATTTGTACAATTTCTTGAGATGGATATCCACATCATTTATTTTTGCTTTTTAATAATGAAACATACATGTTCACATTTTTACAAAGTAAAATTTTAGAAGTGTCCTAAACATTTTATGATGAAATTATTTTATCATTTTCAATACAGTTGGTCATTCAATTCTGCTTTATTCTAGCAGTTAAGAATATTTGATTATTCTTATTTCAAGTTGCTAGCTTGGATTTTTAATTGTTATCCATCCTGCATTCCCTTTTGTTGTGCCCTGGTCAATGATGGTCACAAAAGCAAATATTTTCAACCCTGGTACTAGGACCAACTACATAGGCATGCAATTTAGGCAGTTACAAAGATCCCTATCTCAGAAAGACCTTATTTTTCTTTAATGTTCCATTGT
This sequence comes from Mormoops blainvillei, assembly GCA_004026545.1. Taxonomy (NCBI): domain Eukaryota; kingdom Metazoa; phylum Chordata; class Mammalia; order Chiroptera; family Mormoopidae; genus Mormoops; species Mormoops blainvillei. Next base: position 53,333 of record PVJD01002616.1, on the reverse strand, counting down.
TACTGTCTAAAAATTATTAATTTTGAATAGGAACCCTAACTTTTCATAGGTGGGGGCTTAATACCTTTAATTTTAATTAGAGCTCTGCCACTCTGGTTAAATGCCTCTTGTTTTCTGGAGTGATTCTTGTCCCATCTACTGAAGGAGTGTGCAGTGCTAGCACCCAGGTCCTTTCTTTGGGTTGTCTCCTTTCAAGCAAACATCTGTGTATCCCATAATCCCCACATAAAACATCAATTACAATTAACTGGCATAGGATTTCAAAGAAACATTCTATAATCTTTTTTCTTCCTTGGTTTTTATTAAACTCAAATATTCAAACACTCATATATCAGCTGGTCTACAGTTGCAGCTATATTAATTACATTGTTTCTGAAATCTTATAACATCCATATGCAATTGATGTATCAATGTTGCTTAGGCTATGGTGTAAACTAACTGATTTACCATTGACCTTTAAGGTCTGCTAACTGTCAATCTACATATAGCTATTACACTGGGGCACAATGTAATGTTTTGTTTATTCACATTGGTTACATTATATATTAGTTTACTTAATTATTTTGGTTTAAAAGTCACTTTTAAACCTCTGGCTGACCACACAGAACCATGTAGATTAAAGAAATGTAATGCTAAAATGTACCATAAACACCAATTTAGTGTGAAGATAAATGACTGCAATCTATGCATTTATATTTGTTCCTTCTAAAAATTATTTATTTAAAAAAATTTATGTAGTAAAATAACTAAAAATAATTAGAAATATACTCTGAGTGTCCACTATTTAGTGTTTCAGCAAACCCTTAAAATAAGGAAAGCAATACATTACAATGAGATCTCAAAATTGTAAGTTACATAGTAACTAATCTTTGAATTACTTGGTAATATCAAGTATAATTATCAAGTAATTTGCAGTAACATGTAATTCCCTTGTAATTATAGAGCTATTAAAGATGTCCTACAAAATAGGATGCTAGTACAGCTTTATCAATCTAGAATCATTGCTTTCTTTTAACATTCACTGACTGCAATATTCATGAATGAAACATCTGACTTCTAAATGAAAAGCTCCAGATGCATTATGTACAATAGCCATTCTTTCAATAAAAAGTGTGGTTTATTCTCATCATATGTAAAAAGAGATTCCTCCCACCATTGACTAAGAAAACATTATTAATTGTTATTCTGCATGTATAATTATTGTATAAAATAGCTTAAATATATAAAAGTGGTTTACAATTTATATTTAGTCTTACCTTTCTCAAAAAAGAAAAAAGAAAAACCTCTGCTTTGGATACACTCTTATAATTCTCTCATATTAAAGAATATCTGGAACTAAACGATCTAGTATATCTTGGCAGAAACCTGCAAATAAATGATTTTCAGTAAGTGCTTTCAACAGTAACAACAATAATGTAACATGAAATAAAATGGAAAATTGTAGCATTTTGAATTTTTTTTTAGAAAAGTAGACATAAGGTTTTTGTCTGTGAGTTTTATTTTTGTGTACATGCTACCTTTTCACTGAAATCATAACCTATCACAGTTTCTGGCATTTTCTGAGAATCACAGCTCAATCCTCTTGCTTTGTATGGCCCTATGTCTCATCCTTCATTTCCATGTCCTGGTATTAAAACTAAGAATTATGTGTCCTGAGCCTAGAAGCCACCAGCACTATTCACAACTATTATGATATCATCCCATGAACTCTGCTGTCTGGTTCTCAGTTCTTTCTTCTTTAGCAAATAAGGACTTTACTTATTTTTCTGTGAGCTCAGCTATATATTTCAAAGGGATTCAGGTCATTGAATCTGCCACATTGCCCAAAATAGAAGTCTCTGTATTGATCCTCTACATTTTAATGATATAAAGAAAACAAACAAGTACATGGATTTTTTTTTTTAAGTCCTCAAATCCAGTTGGTTCCCGGAGCAGGGAATCATTAAGTGACCAAACTCTTTTTAAACTTTGCTGAGATATTCATTTTTTGACCCTAATATGGGACATCTGATAAAAATCTATTTCTTTCCAATAATTAATTTTTATTTTAGAACCTCTGCAAGACTGTTGAAGAACTAGTTCTAAAAGTAAACATGTAAGAACTATTATTTATATTGAAGAGTTGAGGAACAAGTAATCGATGGCATTTCCAATAGCCCTTAATTACATTGTAGGGACTTAAGCAGTTGATTGGTAGTCTACATTCGTTTAAGTAAAAGCAAATTCTTTGAGTTATACTATCTTTTTACTAGACATACTGTTTTCTTTTAATTTTGTCATTATTTATTAATTCCAGTTCATATAAAGTATGATCAGTGAAGTTAACTACAAGACCTGACATTTTTTCATAGTAAATAAATTCATTAGCATTGAATTTATGAAGCAGATCCATTAACAAAGCTGTTACTTGTCCCTTTTGTTCCACAAGATTAAGAGAAAGAAGGACCAGTGGATTGTCCAGTGACACAGGTCAGTTACAATGTTAGATATTCTTCTAGTGCTCATTCATTTTTCTTTCTACCATATTAAGCTGTTTCTAATCATCAGTATTATTTATATATTTATTTACTTAGTTACTTATTTTATTTTTTCCATCACCATTTATCCCTCTCATACCCTCTTGCACCTCCACCCACACCACTCCCCTCCACACTCGTCACACTGTAGCCTGTGTCCATGAGTTATAGCTTTTACTGTTACACACATTCAACTAGAAAATAAGTAAGCAATGTGAACATAATGTAGAGCATGGCTATTGTACTTAATAATGCTTTGTTGCTTATTTTAAAGTTTCTAAGGTTAGATTTTTAAAGTTCTCATCGTAAGAAAAAAGTATGTAACTTTATAAACTGATAGATGTTAATTAGACTAATTGTGGTGATCATTTTATAATGTATACAAATATTTACTTATTATTTTGTACACCTGGAACTAATTTAATGATATGTATCAGTTATATGTAGAAAAATATAAAGAAAAAATTTCTAATTCTAAAAAAACAAAGTTAGCTTTTATTTTATTTAAAGTTAGATTTAAGATTATGTCTATTGATAAGAGAATCTGAATATTAAGAAGGAGAGGGATAGAAACACTCTGGGATAATTTCTTAGCCAACACCAAATGAAACACTGTTGTGACCATGTTCTATCCTTTTTTTATTTTGCTAAATATTTAGAATCCATTAAAATTTATTATAGATAGAAAAGTGTCAGAATTTATCTTCTCATTTTTTGGAAGAGTAAAATATATACATCCAATGTACAAAATCAAATCAGATAGCATCCTAATTATTTTTTTTAGGAAAATACACTAGGGATATATGAATGATAGAAAGAAAAAGGACTTAAAAGTTTGGAAATGCAAAACATTAAGTGTTGGACCCTTATTGCTTAATATTTTGGGGTTTTTTTTTCAGTTACACTAAAAATGACAAATTATTTCATGAAATATATTTAAAATAATTGTTTAAATATATAAACAGATAATATTTTACTTAATTTTATCATAGTTTATATATTTTCACATAAAGTTGATATAAACTTAATTTTCACATTTTTCAAATTATCAGCCTTCTGACATAGATGGTGTGTTACACTGAAAATAAAAATGCCTAGGTTCTAGCCCTTGTCCTCAAACTAAGTATGCTTGGGAAGGTAGAGGAGCTATTTAATGTAGTCTTTTTTTAGTTCAATAAAACTCCCATGCCCACCTCATACCATTTGAAAAATGATAAAATTAGACTAAATAACCTATAAGGTCCCAAGTCTGATGTACAGTGATTTTAATGCATGTGCATGTAATACATTTCTGCACACCTAAGATGCATTGGTATTCAGTGTGTTGCAAGGTTCTCAATTTTTATTTATAAGACAGATTCGGGGTAATGTACTGTGTCAAGAAATACATAATAAATACATGAATGAATAATACAGAGTCCTTGATCCTTAACCCTTGCCAGCATCTCTCATTAATTGAGTGGCTAATTTTGAAATAAGCAACAAATGCAGTATCTGGTTCTTTCAATTTTAATTTTAAATGAAGAGACTCCTACTGAGAACTTAAAATATAACAATTTATTATTTGAAAGAAAGCATTCTATCTACAACCTTCAAATCTTGCCCTTTTATTTTACCTTACAATCATTTAGGAGGCATCCTAGAATGTATTTGTGCCCCATTCTAATCCAGAGCTTTTCCACTTATTCCCTCCCATCACATAAACTGTAAACAGAAATGAAGAGAATATGAAACACATAAAAATTCTCCCAAAGTGGAGTAAGAAAGAAAATAAAACAAAATGGTATAAATGATACCATCTCTGAGGTTTAGTAGTTAAGAAACAAGCACTTTTCTTGATTTAGGAAAAAAAATTTAATCAGTAAAAAACACTGACAAATGCGTTAATACTGGCTGTTTACAGATTACGCAATTTAGTTTCTCAGTTTAGATGGACTATGAAATTTAATTCTTATCTGAGCCTCGAGACTTATGGCTTCATCTTTTATTTTTCCCTCTATTTCATCTATTCAAACATTATCTACAAAGGAAAGCCATATCATTTCATTGAAAAAATATTCACTTTGTATCCCAAGATGATACCACTCTTAGTGTCTGGTTACATGTGAGTCTTCCTTATGTTAACATGTGAGAGGAGACACTGACTATTTATTTGGATCTCCCAGCAAAATGTTCATCCAGAAAAAAAAACTGAAACCGTTCCCCCGGAGATAAGAAAATAACTGTTCCCCATTTCCAAGTTGTTGTGTGTTATTGTTGAATTGTTAAAAAAAATATACATGCTAAACAAAGGTTTTTTATTATATAAATATTTTGCGAATATTTTTTCATAGTTTGTGGTTTATTTACTCATATTCTCACTGTTATCTTTAAAAAATAAACTTTTTAGGTTAGGACAGTTTTAGATTTTTAGAAATATTGCAAAGATAGAACAAAGGAGTTCAAATGTACCTTATACACAATTTCCCCTATTATTGACATCTTGTATTATTCTGATATATTTGTTACAATTAATTAACAATGCTAATATATTATTAACTAACTAAAGTCCATACTTTATTCAAATTTCCTTAGTTTTTACCTAATATCCTTTCTCTGTGTAAGGGGTCCTATCAAGGATATCACATTGCACTTAATTACCATGTCTCAAAGCTAAGACTTTTTTGGACTGTGACAGTTTCTGTAACTTTTCTTATTTCTGATGACCTTCATAGTTCTCAGAACTTATAGGGGAATTTGTAAAACATAACTTAACTGGAATTTTTGTTATGGCTTTCTATGATTTGCCTTGTTATGAGGTTTTGGAAGAAAGACCACAGGCGAACATGTTATTCTTATTATCTCGTATCTAAAAGACATGAAATCAATATGACTATCACTGTTGCTATTAACCTTGATCACCTGGTTGAGGTGGCATTTGTCAAGTTTCTCCAGTGTAAGTTACCACTTAGCTCACACTTATAAATAGACACTAATGAGGGCAGATTGTCATACAAATTATTTAGAATTCTTATGTACTGCAGATTTGTCTCCATTATTCTCATTCATATTTTATTATGGTAAAATATACATAACATACAACTTTATTATTTTAATCATTTTGAAGTGTACAGTTCAGTGATATCAAGAACATTGTCACTGTTGTATAGCCATTACTACTATTCATTTCTAGAACTTTTTAAAATTTATTTTCCCCATCTGACCCTCTACACCCATTAAACACTAACTCTCAGTTCTCCTCTATCAGCCCATGGCAACTACCAATTTATAACACTTTCTCTCTCTGTGAATCTGGCTACTCTAGGTATATCATAAAAATAGAATGATACATTTGCCCTTCTGTGACCAACTCATCTCACTGAGTATATAATCTTCAAATTTCATCTATATTGTAGCATGTGTCAGAATTTCCTTCCTTTTTAAGGCTGAGTAATATTTCATTTTATGTATATATCACATTTTACTTATCCATTCGTCTGTATGTTAAACAGATATTTAGTTTTCTTTCACCTTTCACTTATTGTGAACAATGCTGTTGTGAAGGTGGGTTTGCAAATATCTGTGATTATGTTTGATTTTTTAGAGTGTTTACCCAGGAGTGGAGTAGTTAGTAGTTATATGGTGAGTGTCTTGGAAAAGAACTACATCATTTTTCATAGAAGCTGCACAATTTTGTTTCTACCAGCAGTGCCCAAGGTCTTCAGTTTACCCACATTTCCACCAACACTTACTTTCTTTTCTTACTAATAGCTGTATTAATGGATGTGAATTGGTATCTCATTGTGGCTTCATTTTGTATTTCTCTCATTTTCCTAATGATTAGTCATGTTGAATATCCTTTCATGTGCTTATTGTGCCTCAGTATGTCTCCTTTTGAGAAATATTTCTTTAAGCCTTTTACCCATTTTTATTTTTAGTCAGATGGTTTGGCTTTTTGATGTATTTGTTACTGAGTTGGAGGAGTTCTTTATATATTCTGTATATTAATCCCTTATTATATATATGATTTGAAAAGGTTTTTTCCCATTTGGTATAATTTCTTTTCACTTTGCTGAAAGTGTCCTTGATACACAAGATTTTTTTTTTGATGGAGTCAGTTTATCTTTTTTTCTTTTATTATCTGTGCTTTTAGTGTCATAGCTAAGAAATTATTGCCAAATCCAATGTCAGAAAGCTTTTCCCCTTGTGTTTTCTTCTAAGAGTTTTAAAACTATTGTTTTAACTCCAACATTAATGGCTTTTTGAGTTAATTTTTATATATGATGTATGACAAAGATCATTTAATTCTTTTGAATAGAAATTTTTTCAAATCATTTATTAAAAAGACTGTCCTTTGCTCATTAAATAGTCTTGACATCCTTATTGAAAATTATTTGGGCATTTATGGAAGGATTTATTTCTGGGCCCTGCATTCTTTTTTATAGTATTAGTTTATGTCTGTAATTATGCCAACACCAAGTGTTTTTTTTATTACTGTTGTTCTGTAGTAAGTTTAAAATCAGAAAATGTGAGACCTCCATCTTGGTTTTTTGGTGTTCCTTGAAGTCCCATATGAATTTTAGGATGATTTTTCTATATCTGCAAAAAATGTTGGCATTTTGATAAGGATTGCATTGAATCTAAAGGTCGTTTTGGATTTTATTGACATTCTTAACAATCTTAAGTCTTCTAATCCACAAACAATAAATGTTTTTCCATTTATTTGTGCTTTCCTTAAGTTCTGTCTTAACACTTTGTAGTTTTCCATTTATAAGTCTTTTGTCTCCTTGCTTAAGTTTATTTCTAAATATTTTATTATTTTGATTCTGTTGTAAATGAAATAATTTTCTTAATTTCTGTTTGCGATGTTTGTTGTTAGAGAAATGCAACTGATGTTTGCATGTTGAATTTGCATCCTGCAACTTTGCTGAATTTGTTGATTAGTGGAATCGTTAGTGTTTTCTACATACGAAATATAATGTCGACCGCAAACAAAATTTATTTTCTGTTTCGATGTCATGGCTCTATTTTTGTTTTGTTTTGTTTTACAAAAACTAAAATGAGATTCAAAAGTGTTAAGTGATTTGCTAGAGGCTATCCACTAATGGACCTCCAACTTGGCTTTTTCAGAAAATGTTCCAACTCCATGCCAAAGTTCCACCTGGCTCTAAGGATGGAACATCTTGCACTACACTGTCCCCTACAGTGTCCATCTTTTGGTCGTTTCAGTATGACAGATGAAATAAGAAGACAGTGGCTTTGCTTGACCTCAGCTGGTTACCGACACCTCTTATGACTCAAATGTTGCCAAGTTCTACAAGGATTATTGCAAAAGGACTGTGAGCATTAATTTTGGACTTACAAATAAACTTTATAGAGTTGATGGGTTCATAGACCTGTAAATAATGAGACTTGACTGTATATGCATTGGATTTGAAAAAAATGGATGTTTAATTTTTGAAAATTTATATATCCATCAGCATCACACTGATACACTCATTTAAAAAATATAGTAACTGAATTCTTATATGTATCAGGCTATCTGCTTTTTTTTAGTGTGATAAAGATGAGGAAACAGTGGCTTCTAATCTCTTGAAGTTCATAATTTAATATGAGAAGAGGGTATAGAGAGAGTAACCACACAATGACATGAATACAGGCTTCCATTAGGATGATTTTAATTATAAAAATTGCAAATCCAACTCAAGTGGATTCTTTTTAAATTTTTATTGTATTTTTTCCATTACCATTTAACACTCTTACACCCTACTCCCCCTGCAATCACCACAACTTTGTCCATGTCCATGAGTCCTGTTTCCTTTTTGCTTTATCTCTTCACTTCCTTACAATAATAGTTTTACTTTGTTGACAATATCTTGAAGAAGCTTAATTTTAAAGCATGGTTTGACCATATATCTGCCTCCATTTCTTGTACTTTGCTTGCCTCTATCTTCTTTTGTACCAGCTCAATCTCAGGCTGGTTTCCTTTTCTGGTAACAAAGTTTCTAGGGCAACTGAACTCTCACATCTGCACACCAAACTGTTCAAACCAAGAGGAAGAAGGTTTTCTTCCCTCATCCTTTGAACTAAAACAGTCTTGAGCAGCAATTTGATGACTCCACTACAGCAGTTACTGTGACCAAAGTATCAAGATTGCTCTCCGAGTGAATTATTCAAATCAAGGCCCATCCCAGGAGATTTGGATGTGTTTATTCACATCTAACAAAATAATGTTGAATATTGTGTGAGGAAGAAATTGCATTAAGCACAATCACCTAGTATTATATAACAAAAGTGCATGCTAGTGTTATATTACAAGAATAAGTAGTAAGTAATTTGGAAGGACAAAGGAGCACAAATAATTATGCTTTGAAATCTTTACCCTTTTCAGGTAAAAAATGTTGAGGCAGCAAGAAAAATGTCACCTACAGGATTAAGTCTATTCAATGGGGGGAAAAAAGGAAATTGCCTACAGGAAAAATCTTTGTGGTGGTCACTGCTGAACTTTTATTATTAAAATACTGTGTGAAAATAAAATAATAGAAACCTTATCCTTTATTCAGGCAGTTGTCTACAAATGTAGTAGAATTATTGATGGGGTTTTAAAATTTCAATTAAGCATGTTCTGTTCTGGCTTTGATTTGTTTCTTATTAAGTTCAGGTACCATGTTAAAAGGTGATAAAAATGAACACATTTAAATGAGCTGTAAAAATTTAAATAGAAAGAATAAGGACAATATAAAGGCATAACCATGAAATATAACCAGATTCCAGTAGAATATTTTGGAACAGTGAGATCATTATAGATGCTAATAAAAGTCTATAAAACTTTTGATTTTATTCATCCTAGTTCATTTTTATTGAGTTCACAATCATCAGACAACTATTCATCATCATCATCATCATCATCATCATCACTAACTAATGGATCAATTTGGCATTGTATGCTACTACAACCTACCCCAATATTTGAAAATAGATTGTTTCTTTTTAGACCAGAAAATTGGAACTACATAGCAACCAGTAGTGTCAGTTTTAAAAAATGTAATGGGAACAGTAGATGGTGTTCACTTATAGTTCCATTAATGTAACAGTATTTTAACTTTTCCCAACCTTTTTGAAGATACTTAAGAGACCAACAGGGAATTTTTAAATGTAAGATTAAAAAAATAAATAAAAAAACAAAAAAAACTTTGTTGTTGGATCAAGATGGTGGAGGAGTGAATGGAAGTCACATTGAACCACATGACTCAAGATGTCAAGAATATAAAATCACTCCTCTCAGGTAGAATATTCTTAGGGTCCAGAGCTCATTTCCTGGTATTCAGCTAAGACCATTTTTAAAGATACACATTTGTAAGGAATGTGCAAGGTTTGGTTAATTTGGGCCTGTAAATTAACCCTTCATGACACATTTTCCCATTGAATTGCTTCAGTGTCTTTGTCAAAAATGAAATGATGCATGTAAGTATATGTCTATTTTTGGACATTGTATTCTAGTTTATTGTCCTGTTTGTCAAATCTTATGCCATTATCACACTACTTTCATTCCTGTAACTATATAGGCAGCCTTGGAATCAGTTATTGTAAGTCATTCAACTATGATGTTCTTTTTCAAGATTGCTTTAAGTATTATAGGAATACACATTTCCATATAAATTTGAAAATCACTGTGTAAAGTTATCCATGGAGTCTTTTCTCTGGTATAATTTCCTAACTTTTCATATATTCCAAACATATTTTCTTTTATATAATTCAGCCTAGTTCCTTTAAAATTTGTATGCTAATTTCAACATCTGGATTATCTTGGTGTCAGTCTCTTGATTATCTTTTCTCTTGAGAATGGAAAACATTTTTCCTTCACGTTTTAAGGTAATATAAGATGCATGCTGGAGACTATAAGTGTTATGATTTAGACATTATAGATTTTTTAATGATCTTCTGAAGTGTGTGTGTGTATCTATATGTTTCCACTTAGTCTGCAGTTTACTTCATTGAAATCACAAGGAAAAAATCAAGTCTTGGTTAAATTATATCATCCTTATGTGAAATGCTTGGAATTTACTCCACAAAGTCATTGTTCCAAAGACCTGTATGGAGCTCATAACCTCAATTTGGAAGTCTTTTCCCTTTCTTGCTTTTTCTTGCACAGCACGTGTCCTCACTTAGTAGCCACTATGGCTGTCCCAAACATTTTCCTCTGGGTTTTATTTCAAATTAGAAGGACTATGCTTTTTCTACTGGAGTTTTAGTTCTATGCATGGCCCAGTTTTTACTGCCTTCATCCTAATAACCAACTGAATGACTCTGTGTCACTCCATTCTTCCTAGTGTTAACTACCTTTCTCCAGTATCTGCTTAATCTTTATCATTTCTAGTACCACCTTCAAATAATCTTTGTATTTCTTACTTTTCCTTTTTCTCTTTTAGATTTTGCCTAGATTTCATATATACAAGTATGATCTATTGAGGAAATAACTTAGTCATTACCAGAAATATAATTTCCTTTGGAAGTTAGGATCACATGTTTTAAATAATCTGCTTAGATGGTTTTTTTAGTAAAAATCTCTGTAGATGTTTTGGAAGTGACATTGCATAACTGAATTACTGAATTTTGAAATATATCCCAGTAATTTTTGTCCTCAATAAAAGATAATTTAATGTTTTTTACTGGTTTTTGATATCCAACACCACTCAAATCCCAACTAACATGAGAGTGATGATCAAGTTTCATAATCATGAACAAATAGAAATGGAAAAAATAAATAGCAGAAATTAGTTTGCAACACAGTTTTAACACCTAGAAATCTGATTGTTAAAGGTAACTGAATAAAAGATGTCTGAATATTAGATGTTAACCAAAAAAAAAAAAAGAAGAACTGAAGTTGATCAAACTTCTAGACTTTGCAGACCTCAAGTAACTCTACAAGTATGAAACAATAGAGGAGCTAAAATGAAGGTGCTACTTGAAACTGTTTATGAAATTAACTTTGATAATTCTTATTCTCTGCCTTCTCTATCCAGCTAACCAGGTACTTCCCCTCTGCAAGGAAATGAAAAGATGTTTAATTTCTGAGGGAAAATATAAACCAAAGAGTTTCCAAACACCAGGATATGAGACACAATTTACAAAAAGGGCAATGTCATAATGGGAAAAAGAGTTGGGTTAAGCAAAAGCCTATGAACTAAAAAGGAATGCCTATTTTCTTACCATGTTTAGCTCTCAGAATGCTAGAAACAAGGTAAGTTAACACACAAGATCAGACCCCTTCAGGTCAAAGAGTTTACCAAACAACAAGATTATGGTACAAGAAATAAAGGAAGGACAGACAAGGCAGTGAGATATATAAGATATCAAGACTCCTTCCCAATTGGTCCGTGATGCTCAGATCCAGATTGCATGAGATCACTGCCTGAGATTCTCAGGCTTACCCACACTGGAGGATCATTAGAATTATCACAAATCTCTGTACTTTATTCCAAATATGTAATCCATGTGACATCCTCCAGGGAGCAATGCTTCATAGATCCTTGGTTATTATTTACTATAGATTTGTCTTTAATTTTTATATTTTATTGCATTTTTTTCATTACCATTTCACCCCCTTACACCCCCTCCCCCCTGCACTCACCACGATATTGTCCATGTCCCTGAACCATTTTTCCTTTTTTGCTCAATCTCTCCACCCCCTAACCTCCCACACCCCCCACCATAACTATTTTACAGCTCTCTATGAACCTATCTCTATTTTGATTGGCAGTTCAGTTTGTTCATGAGATTCCACATATGAGTGAAATCATATGGTATTTTCCTTTCTCTGACTGGTTTATTTTATTTATCTTAATGTTCTCCAGGTGCAGGCATGTTATCATACAGGATAAAATTTTCCTTATTTTTTGTGGCTGAGTAGTATTCCATTGTGTAAATGTCTCATACTTATTTTATCCACTCATCTGTTGATGAACACTTGAGCTGCTTCTGTATCTTGGCAATTATAAATAACACTGCAAAGAACATAGCAGTGCTTATATCATTTCAAATTAATGTGCTGGATTTCTTCAAATATATTCCCTTAACTAGGATCACTGGCTCAAAAGGCAGTTCCATTTTTAACTTTTTGAGGTATCACTATACTGCCTCCCAGAGTGGTTGCTGCAATCTTCATTCTCACCAACAGTAAAAAGGGTTCCCCTTTTCCACATCCTCACCAGCACTTGTTTGTTGATTTCTTGATAGCCATTCTGACAGGTGTGAGATGGTATCTCACTGTGATTTGCATTTCTCTGATGACTACTGATGTTGAGCATCTTTTCATATGTCTATTGGTCATCTGTTATGTCCTCTCTGGAGAAGTGTTTGTTCAGGTCTTTTCCATATTTTTTTAATTGAATTGTTTGTTTTTTTGGTGCTGAATTTTGTAAGTTTTTTATAAATTTTCCATACTAACCCTTTATCTGATGAATCAATTTATTAGTTTGATGTAGTCCCATTTGTTTATTTTTGTTTTGTTTCCCTTGCCTGGGGAGATATAGAAGATAAAGTATTGTTACCAGCAGTGTTTGAGATTTTACTGCCTATGCATCCTTCTAGGATTTTTATGGTTTCTGTTCTAACATTTAAGTCTTTAATTAATTTTGAATTTATTCTTGTGTGTGGTATAAGAAAGTGGTCTAGTTTAATTTTTCTGCACATATCTGTCCAATTTCCCCAACACCATTTATTGAACAAGCTATCTTTAGCTTATTGTATGTGCTTGCTTCCTCTGTTGAATACTAATCGACTATAAAGCTATCTGTTTATTTCTAGGATTTCTCTTCTGTTTCATTGACTATGTGTCTGTTTTTATGCCAGCACCATTCTCTTTCGATTACAATGACCTTATAGTATAGTTTGATATTAGGTAGGATTATTCCTCCAACTTTGTTCTCCTTTCTCAGGATCCCTGTTGCTATGCAGGACCTTTTGTAGTTCCATATAAATTTTTGAAATATTTGTTCCAGTTCTGTGAAACATGTCACTGGAACTTTGATAGGAATTACGCTGAATCTGTAGATTTTCTTGGGTAGCATGGACATTTTAATGATAATTTTTCCTATCATTAAATATGGTATTTGCTTTTACTTATTTGTATCTTCTTCAATATTTTTCTTCAGTGGCTTATAATATTCCAAGTACAGGTCTGTTATAGCCTTGGTTAGATTTTTTCCTAAGTATTTTATTCTTTTTGAAGCAGTTGGTAATGGGATTGTTTTCTTAATTTCCTTTTCTATTACTTCATTATTGACATATAAGAATGCAACTAATTTCTGGATATTAATTTTGTATCCTGCTACTTTGCTCAGTTACCAATCCCAGTAGTTTCTTGGTGGAATCCTTGGGATTCTGTATGTGTCATATCATCTGCAAATAATGAAAATTTTACTTCTTCCTTTATAATTTGGATGACTTTTATTTCTTCTTCTTGTATGATTTCTGTGGCTAGGACTTTCAGCGCTATGTAGAATAAGAGAGGTGAAAGCAAACATCCCTGTCTTGTCCCATATCTTAAGGGGAACACTTGTAGTTTTTGCCTACTGAGTATGATGCTGGCTGTGGGTTTGTTATATACCTCCTTTATTATGTTTAGGTATGTTCCCTCTATTCCCACTTTGTTGAGAATTTTTATTATAAACAGGTGTTGGATTTTATCAACTGCTTTTTATGCATCTATTGAAGTACTCATATAGTTTTTATTCTTCATTTTGTTTACATAGTGAATCACATTTATTGATTTGCAAATGGTATGCCAAACTTGCATTTCCAAAATTAATTCCACTTGATCATGGTATATGATCTTTTTCATTCATTGCTGTATTCAGTTTGCTAATATTTTGTTGAGAACTTTAGCATCTATGTTCATCATGGATATTGCCCTTTATTTTTTCTTTTTCTTTTTTGTATATTTTATTGATTATGTAATTGCAGTTTCCCATTTTGTTTGTTGATTTGGTTATGGTGGCCATTCTGGCTCTTGTGAAATGGTATCTCATTGTGGTTTTAATTTGCATCTCTCTGATGGATGGTGATGCTGAGCATCCTTTCATGTGTCTCTGGGACCTGTGTGTGTCCTCCTTGGAGAAGTATTTGCTCAGGTCCTTTGCCCATTTTTTAATTAGATTATTTGTCTTCCCAGAGTAGAGTCATTTGAGTTCTTTACATATTTTGGAGATCAATCAATTGTCTGAGGTATCATTTGCAAAAATTTTTTCCCATACAGTTGGTCCCCTTTACATTATGTTGTTTTCTTTAGCCATGCAGAAGCTTCTTATTCTGATAGAGTTCCATTTGTTTATTTTTTCCTTTATTTCCCTTCTCTAAGGGACATATTGGTGAAAGTATTGCTGCGATGAGTACATAAGATTTTCCTGCCTATGTTCTCCTCTAGGACTTTTATGGTGTTGTGACTTATAGTTAAGTCTTTTATCCATCTTGAATTTATTTTTGTGTGTGGTGTAAGTTGGTGGTTGAATTTCATTTTTGTTTTTCTTTTTGCATGTAGTTGTCCTGATCTCCCAACACCATGTGTTGAAGAGCCTCTTTTCACTCCATTTTATGCTTCTTTCCCCTTTGTCGAACATTAATTGACCATAGAGACATGGGTTTATCTCTGGGCTCTTTATTCTGTTCCATTGACCTATGTGTCTGTTCTTATGTCAGTACCAGACTGTTTTGATTACAGCAGCCTTATACTATAGTTTGATGTTAGGGATTATGATCCCTCCCATTAGAATTTGTTCTTTTTTCTCAAAATTGCTGCAGCTATCTGGGGTCATTTAAGTTCCATATGAATTTTTGAAATATTTGTTCTATATCTGTGAATATGTCATTGGTATTTTAACACAGATTGCGTTGAACCTATAAACTGCTTTGGGTAGTACGGACATTTTGATGATTTATTTTTTTGTTATTGTTGATCACCTTAAATGTAAATGGTTTAAATGTTTCAACCAAAAGACAATGGGTAGCTGAATGAATAAGTAAACAAATCCATATATATGCTGTCTCCAATAGACCCACCTCAGATAGAAAGATACATACAGACTAAAAGTAAAGAGATAGAAAAAGATATTAAATGCAAATGGAAAGCAAAAAAACCCTGAGGAAGTAACACTTATATCCAACAAAATAGACTCTAAAATCAAGGCTATAGTAAGAGACAAAGGAGGACATACATCATGACAAAGGGAACAATCCAACAAGAGGATATAACCATAGCAAACATTTATACACCCAACATAGGAACACCTAAGTATGTGAAACAATCTTGATGGGTATAAAGGGAGAAATTGACAGAAATACAGTCATAGTAAGGGATTTTAACACCTCATTGACTTCAATGAATAGATCTTCCAGACAGAAAATCAAGGAGACAGCAGCCTTAAATGACACTCTAGATAAAATGGATTTAATTGATATCCTCAGAGTATTTCATATCAAAAGAGCAGAATATACATATATTTCAAGTGCACATGGAACATTTTTGAAATCATATCAAGCATCTTCTCTGACCACAATGCTATGAAATTAGAAATCAATCACAGGAAGAACACTGGAAAATACACAAAGATATGGAAATTAAATAACATAGCATTAAACAATGAATGGGTCAACAATGAAATCAAGGAATAAATCAGAAGATACTTTGAAACAAATGAAAATGGTGACACAACAATCCAAAATCTGTAGGACACTAGGAAAGCAATCCTAACAAGGAAATTCATAGCATTACAGGCTAATCTCAAAAAACAAGAGTGAGCTCAAATAAACAATTTAACTTTACAGTTAAAGGAACTTGAAAAAGAAAAACAAACAAAGCTCAAATTTAGCTAAAAGAAGGAAATAATAAAGATCAGAGCAGAAATAAAGAAAGTAGAATCTAAAAAATAAAATAGAAAAGATCAATGAATCCAAGAACAGGTTCTTTGAAAAGATAAACAAGACTGACAAAACTTTAACTGGACTCATCAAGAAAAAAGAGAGAGCACCCAAATAAATAAAATCAGAAATGAAAGAGGAAAAATAACAACTGAAACCTAAAAATTACAATGACTATAAGAAAATATTATGAACAACTATATGCCAACAAATCGAATGACCTAGATGAAATGGATTAATTCCTAGAAACATGCAATCAAAACTAAATCAAGAAGAATCAAATGATTTGAACAAACAGATTATACCTAGTAAAATTAAAACAGTGAATAAAAAACTCCCAAAAAACAAAAGCCCTGGATTGGATGGCTTTACAGGTGAATTTTACCAACCATTCTATGAAGAACTAACACCTCTTCTCAAACTATTTCAAAAAAATTCAAGAGGAGGGGAGACTCCCAAGCTCATTTTAAGAAACTAACATTATCCTAATTCCAAAACCAGGTGAAGATTTTATTTAAAAAAATATTATCTTTAGCTTGGAATATTCTGCTAAAGACATTTCCTAGTTGAAGTCTCTAAATCCTAGAAAATAACATTAGTATGTTTACTCAGAATTCAGATTGATTAGCTTGACTAGATCACTTGCCTTCTTTTTTTTCCTCAGTGACATCCCTTCAGTAATGGAAGTCAATAAATGGATTGTAGGCATGATGCATGAGTACAGTTTTCTCAGTGGCTTGGCAAGTCATATCATTCATAAGGGAGCCACAAGTACACAAGCCTAATGCATACCATGACCTTCTGACCAATTTTAAAAAGTTTATCTAAATATGACTGGAGGTTTCCAGATCATCAGACATTTGAGAAAAATCTTTAACATAAGACACCAAAACCAAAACAATCAAAAGGAAAAAAATGAACTAAATGTAAACAGAGGCAACCCAGGAGTCAGACAAAGAAGAAAATGCTTAGAAAACTACCCAGAGATAAATGGAGATATTTTAGCTGAGAAACAATATCGGAATTCTATAAAAAAGAAGTATTTAAAATAAAAATAAGTATCTCTTTAAAATTAAAAGATTTTTACTGTAATTAAAAAGATAGAAGACTTCGAAGATAATGTTTGTTCCTAAGAATTTGTTTCTAAGACAAAACAAAAAGGAAAAGTTTTAGAAATCATTACATAAAATCTGGTGATTTAATTCAATAAGATACCCAGAAATTAAAAACACAGAGAAAAAAAAAGGGGAAGGTAATAATTAAATAAGTGCAAGAATTTTCCCCAAAATAAAAACATAAGGCACCCACACAACAAGAAAATTATTGAAAAGAATCTTTAACTGTATTACTTAAACATTTTCTTAAAGCATTAGAATACTGGGAATAATGTGATAAATATAAAGAATCAGTCAGAAACCAAAACAAGAATAAGATGTTGGATTGAATAATAGCATTTTCCAACAGTAAAGTATAAAAAAACTATTTCTTAAAAGCTACATAACTATATGATAAAATCTAGCTAAAGAAAGCCTCAACTAAAACAATTAAAAATATGGAATGCAGAATTTTGTATGCAATCAGGACAGAGATGAAGGAATTGCACGGATGATCATGAGGGAATGCTCAGGATGGAAATGAGTAGTAAACCTAGAAAACAGTGCAGATTAGATTAAGATGATGAGGCTCTAAGGTGTGTGTGTGTGTGTGTGTGTGTGTGTGTGTGTGTGTGTGTGTGTTGGTAGGGGGCGGGGGAAGGGCAGGTGATGGTGACAGTGTTGGAAAAGATCTGATGAAATGACCTTGTGACGAGCACTTGGGTAGGAAATAGTGATAAGTAGGTGGAAAATAATAAACCAAAAAGAAAAGCATCAAATAACTTTAGAAGGAACTAAATATTATTAAAGGATGACATAAAAGCATAAGACACTATGGAGCTATTGTTTGAATTAGCATTTATGTATCTTAAATTGTATTAAAATATCCATTTTGCTCAAAATGTTGAATAAACCAAAATTGAAATATAATTAGACAATTGTAGTGCTGGAAGTTAGAAGGAGTGTGCGCGTGTAGTGAGTTCCCTAATCACTATTCATCCCCCTTTCAAATCATATACAAGGTTCAGTTGTTTCTTCAAGTCCTTGTGGTTTTCTTCATCACAGGTTTTGTTTTTTTTTTTTTTAAATCAGCAGTGATACACCATACTGTAATTACATATTTATACATCTGTCTCCCTCAGTAAGCTCTAAGCCTTTTGAACTTGTTAACTATCTCGGCATAACTTT
Organism: Mormoops blainvillei; assembly: GCA_004026545.1. Taxonomy (NCBI): domain Eukaryota; kingdom Metazoa; phylum Chordata; class Mammalia; order Chiroptera; family Mormoopidae; genus Mormoops; species Mormoops blainvillei. The sequence continues at coordinate 34,642 of PVJD01002616.1, read as the reverse complement.
TTAATTATCTTTTCTTCTACCACATATACCAGACTATTTTGTATAAAATGGACCATGATAAATATTTGAACAATTCATAAATGAATGGTTTTCAGGTTATGTATGCCTCTCATGTGTTTTTTTCACAACAAAAATAGAATTACATTCGAAAGCTTAAAATATTATCTACGATGAAATATATGTAATTAATATTCAGTTCTAAATAATGTAGTGAATTTGTACATGCTTAAAAGTAACAATGACTTGGGCAATTAAAAAGTCCTAAATAAAGCTGACTTTGAAATTATATTTAATAAATTTAAATGTTTCTCAAATATTATTCTTTAAAAAAAATCATAACGTTATCCTACCTCTTTCCTCCCTGACATTAGGATAGATACATGGTAGATAATAAATAGAAAATTGATAGATGATTGATAGATGTTAGATAGATAGATAGATATTGATAGAAAAATAGTAAAGCAAGTAATTTGGGAAAATTTAAAAGCATATTGTTTTTCACTTGTGTTACATGGCTCCACCTACTGCAATATATTCATATTGTAATTTCATTATCTCATTTTTATTGAGAAAATGATTTGCTATAGTGGAGACAGTCAATGAACTGTTCAGGAAAACATATTATTAATTTCCTTAAATGAAGTTCCTAAAACTAATAAGATCAATCATTTTATATAAAGTAACTTTGTACTTTCTCTAAGTCATTAAAATTATATTAAGAAAGAAAAATGGAGTAGACTAATATAATAGGGCAAATACTGTTTAGAAGAAAATGCTGCAGAATGAATTTTATCTGATGTAAATATCAATATAGAATATTGTTACAATTTGTGTTCTTCAGAAGCACATACTGAAGTGGAGCATGATGTGCAAAAATATTTTACAGGACTCAAATCCTGTGCAAAAACAGGGCAAATTATTGGAAAAGATGACTCAAATGCAAAATGAAGACAATAATTTAAAATTTGAATATTGAGAAAAAATAAAATTTGCTCAATTTCATTCACTCCATGTTGTCTGTGTTCTTTTTTGAAAGCTTATAATTTCAAAATTAAATATAAAAATATTTTTTATGAAAACCTCATTTACCTTAGGATTGCAGTGGAAAATGACAACGGTGGGAAATTGTAACCCACCCCAATATTCTGACATTGTTTCTGTATACGCTGACTCTGACTAATATGAAGCTTGTAGAAGAACAGCATGTTTGTATAAGAATCCTAGGAACTAACTTCGAAAGATACAGACCCCACCTTCAAGCATCCCCGCTCTGGCAGATTTGCTGACCTCCCTCCACGGAGCCAGGATGACATGAAGCTGAAATGATGTGAAGCAGGATGACTAAACCAGGAAGACTCACACCAGACCATCAATTGCCTTATGGTCTGCTCTAGAGAAATTTTCAACCTCCTTGATCTCTTTGTCCTATTCCCCTCTCCCTCCTTACAAAAACTTTTGCCTGCACTGGGAGATGGAGATGCGCTTTGAGACATAAGTCCCCCATGTTCCAGATGGCCAGCATCTGCAAATAAACCACTTCCCTCTACATCAGCACCTGCCTCTTGAGTATCGGCTTTCGCAGCGGCAGGCAGCCGACCTGTGTTCCATTACATTATTAAATGCTAACTAATTAATTAACCATCAACTTTAAAATTAAATAAATATTTAAGGCACTGTTTATAAATCACACCAATAATTTAATAAATTAATAAATATAATTAATAACAATTTAGCTGAATTAATAAATTAAAAATCATTTAAAATAGACATTCCTTGATAGATGTATCAAAAAGTAAAATATTGAGTTTTACTTCATATATGAAAATGATAAAAGGATTTGATTTTAATAGTATTAGAACAACAATTAAAAGAAAACTCTGAAGAACACCATAATTTTTTCTGGTAAATAATTAAAATTTTAGTGTGAAAACAGGAGCTCAAGACTTTTCAGTTATGTTCACAAGTAATTTACTTCCTACTTCCTGTCAGTACTTTTACTTTAGATCTGAAGGCTGTGACTAATTATTGTTAATACATAAGAAGTAGCACACAAGAGACACTTTTAAATTCATCTTTGCATGTATTTCATTTTAGCTGGCTTGATTCCTTACATTTTGTTTTTTCTTTCCTAAAATCATGTCTTCCTTTGCTCCTGAGTTATTTCCAATTCTGTTCTGCAGCTGTTGGTTCAATTCATGATAAACAATTGATTACACAGATCACAGAATGAGTTAATCAGTCTGGGACTTTGGTAATGAAAAATAAAGTTCCAGCAAGTTAACCCAACAGTCCTAAACAGAGAAGATATCTAAAACTAATTTAATACTGGTCCTAGTGACAGAGATTTAAGCTCCACTCCTGAAACCTTTATCATCCCTAGAACAACAGTTTTCCTAATGGTGGTGTCAAATTACAATTTCACCTTTTCAATCAGTATAACTGAATACTATGAAGCAAAAACTACCTTATAAAATATACCTTGAAATCAATATTTGTGAGAAGTACAGAGTATCAAATAAGAATACACATTATCTGACCCAATACTTCCCTTTCTCCTGGGGTAGCTGATTACTAATGAGTAATTTCTTTTAATAAAAGATCTAGGAAATATTTAACCCAAGTTTAGGGAAGGTGTGGTACCAGTTTTCTCAGTCATTAGTATGAGGAAAACAAAGCTGTCATAGAAGCCCCAAGTAGATTTAGATTTTATAATACATACTTTCCTGAAAAACTAGAGAGATTATTAACCTTCCCTTGCAGGGAAGAAAGAGGTTGGAAATTTGTTTTGAGTTAACTAGATATTAGTTTCTGCTATAGGTTTAATTCTTTCTATAACAAATTATTTGTTTTAAGATACCTAAACCTAACTTAAGCACTACAAAAATGCAAGGAATTAGAGTTTTAAATTCAGCTCAAACTAAACCCTGAAGTCAAGCCATGGAAAGTCTTTCAATGTATTGTCACTGCTCTAATCTAATTTATTTTCATTTTTCTTCATGTATTTTATACATTTCTACTCTCAAATCTATAAGGTGGGTCAAATATTGATTACTTTATAGTTTTCAGATACAGGGAGATAGAGAATATCTTATTAAAATTTTAAATACTGAAAAAATAGAATCCTATTAAGTCTATTTATATGTCAAAATGGTTAACTCTGGTCACCCAACTGCAGTAGTATTAAGAAAATGTGCTAACATGGCTCTCAGAGCTACAAACCCACTGGATTAGGGGCTATTTTTCAGTGTGAGGGTTTACTAGTTATGATTTCCCACACCCCTTTAATGTCTCTCCTCTAAATGAAAGCCAGTTGAGAAAACAAACAGGGAAGTCAAACAGAAGGATATCAAATTATTGGTATTAATAAAAATAAAGTCTGGATTGGAAATTATGGATTAGATATAGATCATAATTAGGCATTCAGCTTTAAGATTTAGAAAGAAGAAATATTAAAATGTAAACATATGTTACTATTAATTTGAAACTGAAATTTCATGTGTATCTACAAGACCTTCCAGAGAATATATTCAAAATAACATTTCCTAATATTAATCATTTTTAATTTGTGTACCTCCCAGGGACTTATTCAGATAATTAAATTTGCCAATTTCTCAGGACTTTAAGGTTTCTAGGAATTATACTTAATATATTAAAATTAGAAATTATATGAAATTTGAGAATTATGAGAGTGGAGATAAATTTCAAATGGAATGGGGAGAAGAGTTTTTTGTTAGTAACCATTTGGACATGAATGAATGAATAATTATTAGAAAAAGAACTAGGATCAATCATGTCAAATTCATCTAGTGACTGTCAATCTGCATTAAGAATGTCTCCAATATAGTTTGTTATCTTCAATGTTGATTCAGCGTTTATGTGTAATCCTGATCCTAAATCAATTCTGTTAAAGCAAAATTGATTTTGGATTTACCTTTATATAAAGAAACATGAAATTAGCTTCAGTGAATAATCCTACTTTTCCATATGTCATCCTGAGCTCAAGGCATGTCCCTTATTAAGACCATGCCAAGTCTTAGAGCAGGCAATTTTTAGTTTTTAAGCTGTTACTTTAAAGTTTAAAATAAGTTTTTTATAAAAGATTTGATTGTTTGATTGTTTATATGCTGCCTATAACATAGGATTAGCTATGAAATATCTAGGGCAAAGATTGGATTCTTTTAATCTTTTCTTTCAATGTCTAATGTTTAAATTCTCCATTCAGGAATATGCCTGAAGAAATACAAATTTCTTTAGCTAAATAAAATATGCATTCAGTCCTACCATCCCTAAATATCCAATTCACACATTGTATGAAGTCAAAAGGAAATGATAAACTGGAAAATAATGCAATATGTGTAACAAAGATTAATGACTTCTATATATATACAGAATTTATAAAGTAACAAAAAAGAATAAATACTGATTGAAAATTGGAGAAAGAAAATAAACAGAACATTCACTAAAGAAATAACAATTGCAACTAAAGTATTCACTATGTTACAGGAGCTGTGATCGTTTAACCTTAATTTTCTCACATGATTCTCAAATAATCTGTTACTACTTATAATATGATGTAATGATACACCATTGTTTTTATTATTAGAATCACTAACAATCATAATATAATTTATAAAAATGCAAATAGGCAATATATATCAATCCTCAAAAGGTAATTTTTTAAAATCACATATTTTAAAATAAGATTCTATTACCATACTTCCAATAGACAAAACACAAAAGTAATCAAACCTCGTTTTGACATATATCCTGAATACGAGGAAATATTTCTTGATAGTCATTGTTTCTGGAAATATATAAAACCTCTGGAGTTCAATTTGAATAAGTAGTAAAAATGGGCAGAGTATGCATGTAACACTCATAAAATATTTATAAAAACAAGGGATTATGATTGGAGGAGAAAATACAGTTCCCATGAGCATGGTAAATCTGAGATATTTACATATTTTGAACATGGAATTTATGAGACTTGAGATAGCTTCCGTTTAGCAGAATTTTGCCTGAGCTTACAAAATATGCCAGTATATATACAAAGAATAATCATTTTATTGATTAAAATGTCATGATCTAGAGAGGAGTCAGTTAGCCATTAAATGAAAGTTTGAGGAACATTGCTGCCAAATTTATAAAGAAATAATCAGATCAAGTAATATACTAATAAAATATAGGAAGATTAATAATAACAGTTAGACCATACTTGACAAAAAGCATTTTCAGGAATATAACTATAAAATAGTATTACAGACATCAATGGCTAAGAAAATGATTAAAGTACATAACAATGTGCCAAGAATAATTATTCTGCTTATATTTGTGATGATCAGGAAATACATATGAAGAATTATTTAAATTTTGCTTTCATATAAATATGTGGATGGATGATATTACAATTTTAAAAATAATTTAATTTTTTGAAAATAATTTTGGGTATAAATATTTTATAAGTATTTTAAATAAATATTTATATATAAACCAATCACCAATAACTAAAATAATTATTTTAAAAATATAATTTCAATTATTTTAATGCTATCTTCCACTGTCAAAGTATCCTCGGTTTGGTGAGTAACATTACGGTAAATCACTTCACCCAATAACAGTGCTATGCTCCTTTCAGCTTCCTTGATTCAGACCGCAGGGCTCTGGCCAACCATGTGGAACGAGGAGTGCACAGTGAAGATGTGTAAAATTATGTAAACAAATGTGATAGTTCTTTCACAAATGTTTAAAAACACATTCATACATAAACTAGTTATTGGATAGCACACTTTAAAGCTATTTTATTCTTTTTGAGTCATGCTATACTAGGAAAGAACTAAAAGTCCATTGGTCAACATAAACTGTTAATTATTCAGTCATATAAATAACGATAGATTATCATGTAATGAGAATGACTAGCACCTATCTATAGAACATTCTACAGTTTAAAATTTTTACCTATAGCATTCTTGATTTGACTCTTACAATTTTGTAGAAGTCAGAGCATGTATGACTCATATTCTTTTACAGGAAATGGAATTGGAATGAAATTTTATATTTCATTGGAATGAAATGTAAATAACTTGGTCAATACCAGTCTTGAGTTGGATTTTAGCACAGATCTTTTTCCAAATTCGCTGGCTATGTCTTTAAAGCACATAATTTCCCATCTTTCCAGAAAAGTTAGAGAAAGTTTTCAAAGTTTCTAATACCTAAATTACAGTTTGTGAACTTGTGATTGATGGTTTCAACATACAGGTAGTAATTTCCCATTAAATCATGGATGGGTAATAACCAAAATTAAGATAGTTTTCCTGGTCTCTTAAGATTCCCTAGGTGTTTTTATTTTAATTAGTATATTTACAGTTACTTAAAGGAATAGGATCTTTTGAGAATTTATGCCACTGTCATTGCTATAAAAATGTTTTCAAGTTTGTCAGTATAATATGATTTATTTGATGACATTCCCATTCTATTTAAAAATGAATTAATGAATGGGACAAGTATTGTTTCTGAATGCCATAGTCTTAATTTATCCTTTTTCTACCTTTAGAGAATCTTAAGTTGCACGTGTAGTGTCAGCCCAGTCATTGTTTCCTGGACCAATTTGATCATCTGCAGAAGAGATTTAGTAGACATCTTACAACCTGGGGCTTAATTACAAAATTTTTTTTCTAGTATCATACAACCTTGCTTATAGTTTAACTTGAATTGTGTGACTTGCATCAAATAATGTGGTTTTCAATTTATTTGCCTCTCTGGAACTAGTAATCCTTGTTTTTGTTGTTGATTTTCACCTTTGTAAATTGTCTAATTTCTCTGAATCCCCTTTTTTTTAAATTTAAAAATATTTACTTTTAAGGGGATAAAGTAATAAAGCTGATGTTTTGATATGTACTAATGTGAAGTATGTGTAATGTAAACTCTTCAAATCATAAAAATAATGGCATAAGTCTACATTGTAATGATGAGAGCAGTAGAAATTCCTTATCACATGACTTGCTCTTTGTCTTTTATTTAAAAATGTAGTTACATGCCAGGTATAGCTCTGTGCGCTTTAACAGAATAAACGTTTTGGTATTCACAATAACCTGACAAGGTAAGTGCTATCATTCTGAATTAACAGAAAATAAAATGGAAGCATAAAAGGTTAAATATATAAGCATTGTTATATTTCTAATAAGTTACATAGCTGTGGTTTGGAGACAAGCAGTCTGACTCGAGTCACTGAATCTCTTAATCCCTAACTCACATGAATTATAATCTGAAAGCAACTATCCTTTCTCTGTGAAGGATTTGCTATCAATGAGGATCAAGATTAGTATTTATTGCCATGGAGTCTAGCTGTGTCTAAATATTTTTTATAGGTCACCCTTTCTTCTCAATAAGAAGATCCTTAATTTATATCTTTCTCTACCTAAAGTCTGCAAATCAACAGGTCTACCTTTTTTTTCTTTTTAATGATAAGTCTGCATTTATGATACAACTTTTATTATAAAAGCATCAGTCTCTTTTTATTATGCAACCCAAATTAAACACAGAAAACCACTTGATAAATTAAACACTAATCTCTTCATGCTTCTTTATAAAGTATGAATAAAGTATGAATATTTCCTCTTTATTTCTGTATTTAGATACCATTGTTTTACAAATATATGGATACAGTCTATCCTATTGAATAAATTCTGTATCTTTTCATTGTTTTCTGGCTTCCCTCAAAACTACCTTAAATTTTGGTTTATGAACACCATGGAATCTACACCATGCTACAGAACTCATGTTCTCTTCACAGCATATCATTGCAATTTGTAATTACTCCTTATGACACCTTCTTTATCCAACGCAGTTTCAGTGGGTGTGTTGTGTTATTGATATTTATTAGCCCTGCTTGATTTTTTGTTCAAAATGTTCAAAGTAATCTAATTTTTAATGCATTAATTGGTTATTTTTTCTTTATTTGAATCAATCTCCTCTGTTTTTGATGGAACACTTTGTAATATGTATTAGAAAGTTAACTAAACATAATTTAACTTTCACCTCTAAAAATCAACAATAGTGGTATCCGGTATTATCCATGATATTAGGCAGGATACAGGATGGCTTTGGACTCCGTTTTTTATTCGTTCAAAATTTGAGGACATATGTGCTTCTTTAACAGTGGTTTCTTCTTGGGATTCATTGAGGTCACTAAGCTTTTCTGCCATCACTCAGCATTGCAGTTTAGTCTGTGGTTCAAGGAACCCAACTGTTCTAACCAGAATCATATTTTACTTTTTCTCTTCTCTTGTAGTCTCTCTTTGCTTTTCACTATAATTTTGTGCTTTATTCCTTACCTAAATTTAAACTCGATGCACAAACTTTGAATACATCTAACTCAACACTTAATGAAGTTGAAATGAGGAGGATATGAAAAATTTCCAAGGTCGTAAGCTCTATAAAATTACCAAGTCAGTGACTTACCTGCCTTTCTACTGCAGGTAGCTCCTCTCTCCTTGTGATGAGTAACATCTAACCCAACTTGCCACTGCCTTGATTTGAAAATTTTCTTGTTCATGACTCCAAACCATTAATTTTATTCAGGAAGTGTGGAGAAAGCGTAGTGTAGTGGCTTGGTCCATAAGATCTACAAGAAAGCTCCTTGACTTTGAAGCCTAGTTTTGCCACTCATCTCGTGGCTTCAGAAAAATTTTCTTTGTCTCAGTTTTCCAAATATGTAAACTCAAGGTAATGATTGGGATAATGTTTCCTATCATTATCTTGTGGCCGGGGTTAAATAAGTTAACCATGGTAAGGAGTTAAGAGTTAGAACAGTCATTAGCACCGTAAGGACTGGCTATGTAAGTATAAGTACTATTTATGGTCCCATATTCATCACCTTTGCTGCATATTCTCTGCCCCTCACCTATATATTTGTAATGTATAGAATTATACAAGTAGACTCTTTCTCCTTATTTGCACACTATTCCCTAATGGACTTTATTAAGTCCATGGTTTAACTAATGTGTTTATGACTTCTGAAGCTACTTTCAATATTTTGTACTACTGTTTATGAGAGGCTATCATTCTTTATTCTGTTTAAGTATCCTCTTCCTTCTATGTCCCATTCCCCTTCACAACAAGCAACCATATAATTGCATTTAATATAAATTTGTATGTTTTATGAAATGTCTATGTACATGTATTTCTAAGTAGATTGTATTATGTTACACGCCAAATTTTTTCTTACTTTCTCCCATTTCTTTCTACTAAATGCTCTGTTGTAAGAGGTATGATTATTGCTTTGTGTACATCTGGTTTGTGACTTCTGATTTCCCCCATGTGTGCAGCTACCACTCACATATACCACATTTACATGTATTTCCTCTCCCACTGGTGAACACCATGTTGCCTCCAAGTCACTGACCCCTTGAGTAAAGATGCAGTGAACACAAATGTATATGTGTCTCTAAGGATTTCTGACATAGTTCATTTGGAATATTTAAGACATAAATTACTGAGACATTGCTCCTAAAATATATTATATCATTTACATTCCCAGGGTTTACACATGTTGTGGACAGCATCTGGCGATATCCAACTAACTTTTCAACTTTCACCAGTCTAATCTTTATGAAGTGTTTTTATAAGGATTTTTTTTTCATTTACTAAAGAGTTTGAAAATGTCTGAATATGTTTCTGTATATTCTTTTAAGGTATAATAAAAATGTTAAAATATAAAACCATTTATGAAGAAAAAGAACAATGGTCCAGCATAATAGATAACTTGAACTTTGACACAAAACTTTTAATAGTACCTTAGGCATATAAATGTAACATTTTTAAAAAATTAACAAGTCTATGATTCTCAAGAAGTACTCACATAAAAACCCTGTAGCCATAGGGGCCAGTTACCAGTTACAGGAAAGATAGATGAATGCCTAAACTGTATCTGTAACTTAGCTTCTATTAAACTTTTTCCTCCTCATACCATTCAATAGTGCAAATATAGAAATATGTATTCCACCTAAATCAACAAATTAGGTAATATTTCTAAATTCCACTGTGAAACACAATTTCCCAGTAACTCTTTTCATTCCCATTAATAGCAAAAACAGAAGAAAATCTTAAACATCCTTAATCTTCACACATAAATGTTTCATGATTTATTGTCAACAAGGAAATAATAAAGGAAACCATGATCAAAAAGAAACTTAAGTGCTTGAGGTATTCACTTAAATGCAAGTGAGTACATAAATAAAAGATAATGCTGGTCCTATAAATTTCTGCTTCTTTTTTTTTCTTATTATGCATTCTGCAGTAATTTTATTTTTTATCGCAATTTCATTTTCCAACTTGGAAATAGTTCTCATTCTATACCATGAGGCTTAGCAATATGAGAGATACATAAAATAAAATTAGCTTTCAATTCAGACTCTAGTGTATAAGCGAATCAATTTTTTCCTAAAATGTATTATCTTTATAAATTTATAACATTCATTGCTGTCTGAACTCATAGGGTAATGAAAAATTCTTCTTTTCTCTGTCAATTCTAACTTATCAAGCAATTTTATTAAAGCTTCACAACTCTATGTATCATTTATACGTTGAATAGTCTCAAATTTATATCTCCAGTCCCAATGGGTTCTTAAGCCTTCATACTCAGACATCCCATTGTTAATTTCACATGCTCTATGTTGAATATAACTGGTTTCTCAAACATAAAACATAAAAGAGAAGTCTTGTATTCCTCCCTCCAACTCTGTACATCTTTCAATCTTCAGTAGTTGGGGAGTTGTCATTATTACCACCAATATGCTCAGGAAAAGAAAAAATTCTAGGAACCATTCTTGACTTTTCTCTTTCTCCTACTGACTTCATTCTGTCTTCACAGTGTTTAGCCTCCAATAACGAAGTGAGGGAACAAGTCAATGCATATATCCCAAATAGAGCACGTGCATAGGCAAGAGTTTTTTGTTTTGTTTGTTTACTTACATTTAGTCACACAGTAAAAACAATAAACAATTGTTGAATGAGTGGATTAGTTGATCAAATAAAATGTGAAAATATTTTCTAAGCCCATCTACATCTAAGCCTTTGAATACAGTTTGCTTTGCTCTTGTTGGCTAAAAACATCTTCAAAAATTCAGATTAATTTGGTGATTAGCTTAGTTATGGTTTAGTAGCAAACAAGGGCTGTCTAGTTGTACTATCTAAATGTACTCAGGCTTCTTCATGACAGGAACTATGAATCATTCCTGCCATATACTCAGGAGGAAATAGATGTCATTAACATTTCCATGTTAAATAGACATTTATTGAATAAATTAATGAGCCAATGTATTACAATTAAATGTATTTAAATACTTTGATTGCAATTATACTTTTATTTAAATTATACTCTTATTTGAATAACTAATTATAATAAATAGAATCAATAGAAAAGGATTTTAGGACTATACATTCAACCACATCACTTTAGGGATAATAAAACAGAGTTTTAGAAGTTGTTTCTTTCTCAAGGCTTTATATTTAGTTATTGTCAAGCCAAAAGTCAGGCCTCCTAATTTCTAGACTGGAGTTTTTGCCAATATTTTTAATTTTTTACTATAGTTAAAAATGTATGAGTACTTAGGAATCTCTTGTGAATATTTGAAAGAAAAAATGAGTGGTGACATATACTGTAGTGGGAGTGATTTGTTTGAAGTTGTTAAGGGATGCTAATTTTATAAAATTATTATTGCCTGTATTCATTACATCGAAAATGAATACAGAAGATAAAATGGATATAAAATTGAGCATCGAGGAGGATAGTAATGACTGTTCAGCAGTTGAAAATAAATGAGTGCTTCAGTGACCAAACTGATGCATTTTCACAGTGTGTACTATATATAAGGTTAACAATTAATGAGCATGATCATACAAATATTTTATAAAAAATTAAATGGTTAAATATAGAAAGAGTTAGAATGTAGGATGTAGTTCTTTGAATTCATTATTGGTTTCATGTCCATAACTCTACTAACAAGAAATAGAAAGAAGCCATAGAAGGGGACCATAATGTACTCAAAGTTCAGTCTTCTTGTCAAAGTTCTCTTTAGAAGTTATTTCTTCCAAAACTGTATCTGTTTTCTCTTTCAAATGATGGTGTCAATAGGTATAGCATGCTCAGGTGCTGAAGAAAAACAAAATAATTCTCTGGAATGAAATAGCTGGGACAGAGAATATTACATGGGACTGTTGACCCACTATGGTGGTCCTGAATTTAAACTCAGAGAAGTAAGATTTAATAAACGATTAGTTATGAGTGGGTTAATATTTAGAGATAGAGTGACATGATTTCTCATTTCATTTTTCTTGTGTCAGCCTCAAAAATAAAACTGCAAATATGATTTGAGTAGCAACTGAGTTTATTTGAGAATGGCAAGGGAACTGGAATTCAGGACATGAAAACTATGGTGAACCATAGGCAAGTCAGAGGAGGTCAAAAAGCAGTCAGCTGTTACCGGGTTTTAGGAGGAAACTGTTGTGAGATCACGGTGGGTGGTAATGGGTTGATTGCTATTGCTGGGTAAAGAGGGTGGGCAGTTGGCTGTTACTGAGGCAAACAGTAACAAGGGGTTCTTCCTTCTTTCTGTTGACTGTATAAGATACAAGTGCTGGTTACCATCTGTAAGTTGCAATTAGTGGTACAAGCAGTATGTGTATGAAAGCTCTCCCTTCTTGGCTTCCTGACTCCACTTTGAATGAGGTTTCTTTTATTTATTTTAATACCCAAATGTGGCATTTTCCTAGTCAATGTGGCAAGATTTGAGATTGAGGTTGAAATAATGGGGGTTTTGGATCATCACCATAGAAGTATAAAATAAAAATACTAATATTATTCAGGTTCTGACATTATAGATATGATTTTGCTCCAAGGCAATATGATTGAAAGATAGACTTTATAAAAAGCAAAAGAGCAAGGGTTTTCTAAGTTGCTTTAAATAACGAGAATAAGGGAGAGCTCAAATAATAGCATTTGCAATAGAGAGAGAGAGATAACACACTTTTGGCATAAAAGGTGATTGAAAGTTGAAACACAAAGTCTGACTCTTCTGCTCCTGTGGGAAATGGTTGGATCAGTAGCATGGGGTCACTTAGGTTCTTATCTCCCCTTTCTGGCCTTTAACTGTATGATATGTAAATGTGTAGGTTAAGGATAACCTGGAAATAAAGGGTTCTTGCTCATATTTGCATGCAGACTCTGCAATGAGATTACCTAATAAGTTGTTCCTACCCCACCTTGGGACAGTGGCCATGTCTAAGTCAAAAAGAAGTACAGCATGCTTGAACAGGGGTGGAGTTGGAATTTTACTTTTTCAGGCCCTATGGGGAGTCTGGAAGGTATTTGCGTTGAGTTAGTAGCCACAGGGTCCCTCCAGCAAGGAATGGAGAAAAGCTACAGCAGAGGCTAGAAAACCGGGTAGACCGGGGGTCAGTTCAGATTATAACATATTCTTAAATGGCCTAAAGTGCTATCAAGACCCAAGTTGGGACAAATTAGACAATGACACACATTACACCTAACAGTTAGGGGTGGGGGAAGCAATTATTTAAGGTATTTCTATATATCTTATAATAGGTTTTTGTCCCGGACTGTTTTTTCAATGATGTTTGGACAGCACATAGCCTTGGAGGCTAGTGATATTGTCTTTTGTCTGTAGCAGACAATGAATTTGTTTTGGGACCAGAATAATAAAGATAGAGAACGTCTTCTTGCCTCCCTTGTTTATATTCCAGGATTATGAAAATATCTCTGTTTTGAGGGGAGAAGTCAAGTTTGCTGGCAATCCCTTTACAAGGTTGGATAGTTTCTACTGTCAGACATTGTCAGCTATAATACAGACTCCATCTGCATAGATACAACCAGGACCACCTTTGCATCACCCCCATGAGGCTTGGGGAAGAAGGGAAGCAGATGCATACCTGAAGCTCATGCTATTACTGTGTACTGTGTCGTTTAGCAAAAGGCTGTTGGAGGAGCATGAGTTGTTATGTCTGGGAGACCTTGATTCAAAGGTTGTGTCTGAATACTAATTACTTTATTATTATTGGCAAGTTACTTGATCCCTTAGAGACCCACTTTTCTTATATGAAAAATGAAGAAAAATAACACATATCTCATAGAATTATCATGAAGAGCAAATTTTCAAGACATCCATGGTGCATGACTAGTAGCATTATAGATGTTCTTTAAAATATGTTTGAATTAAAAGTGAATTGACTTAAATTTTATTCATAAATTATTAACATATTATTAAATCAGCAACCATTCGATAGACTATGCCAGAAAGCAGAGGCAGTTCTTAACATTATACCATCGTTATTCACAATAACCCTATGAGGCAGGTGCTCTTAACTCCCATTTTACAGATGAGAAACTTGAATCTTGAAGAGGTTAAATGACTTTTGAAATATTACCCAGCTAAATCTTCAGGGTTGAGTTTAAATACAGATGTCTCTCATGTTGCAAAATCTTTGCTATCTTCATTGAGGGTTTACTAAACTACAGTATAATGAAACATTTTTGGCAAATGAGAAATGAAAAATCATCTATAATCTCACCAAACTATCACAGTAACTTGTCTTTTGGCAATACATACGCTTTCAATTATTATACTTTTTAAAATTAAATTCCTTTTAGTTATAAAAATATCTATCCAGTTAGAAACGTATAGGGTTACAAAATATTTAGTGACATGTAACTCTTTTATTTAATATATTTAACTGCAAAAACATAATTTTAATAGTCTTTTTCATTATGGAAAAATTATTTTCTGGCATTTATTTAGTCAGAAAAATTTAAGTTTTATTTACCAGATAAAATCAATTGGGAAATTTATCTACAATAACTCCTTAATTTTTTATTTAAAAAGATTCAGAAATAAACTATGTTCCATTTTAAATGAGATTAAAATATGTAATTTTATAATACAAAAAACATAATAGCACAGAAAGAAGGAAGTTCATCCATTGAAAATGACTTCAATTTGTTAAGGGTTCACTATTTAACATTAGTACCCAGAGTGAGTGGGTGTACAAAGATGTTTTCATGCTGTTCAGGTGTCTGAAGAAAAAAAAATAGCATGAGATGGCTTACATTTATATTTCTATGTCTAGAGCTCTGGTGTTTTATATTTCTTCTAAAATAATTACAATTGATTAAGTTTATGTCGCTTGTAAGAAAAATGTGGCATCTGTTCACTTAGGGCAACTGGGAACATACAAGTTGCTGAACTGCATAGAAATGTGACAAAGTCACAAAGAGTTTTCTCCTGACTTCATATTAGCATTACTAGTCAGGTTCCTTTATCTGACTCATAGTATACTCTATAGTTTATACCCTAAACTCCTACACTGATAATTATGTTTCTTAAAAAATTATGTTGGAAAAGATCTGTAGGCTTAGCCTTTAGAAAGTGTATGGAAACCTCTCTCTCTGAAGGAGGAAGGAGTTTAGGGTGTGCTCAGAAACCAGTTCACCATCTGAACCATTGGAGCCATGCCTGGTGCAGAGGGGATCCCCGAATACATAACGGGAAATAATTTGAAAGGCAGAATTAACAGATTAATGAGTAAATAACTGAGTGACTTTCAAGGTTCAAAGGAATTTTCTCTTCATTTAAAATAGTTTACCTGAAATGCAATGCAGGTGATAGAAATATACTGAGTCCAAATGTTGACCATAAATTATCTTGTTTTTACTGAATTTTAATCTATCACTTTTTGTGGTCAACAGTTTAAGCCAGGTATCAACTAATTAAACCATGTACTAATTAATAAATAATAATTACTAGACAACCAGTAAATTTTTTATTAAAATAATCAAAATAAGAATCAAAATAAATCCAGTTGCCCTATGCACATAGAAACATATACGACAGACTACATACTTGAGGAAGTCTGAGATGGTCCTCCTGTGGAACCACATTATCAGCGCAAATGCACTTTGAAAACAATTTTTCACCTAATAAAAGTTATAGCCCAAAATCATGTGAAAATATATGATAGACCTGCATGGATTTTTACTACTTATCTCTGTTAAGCTTTGCTCACATATCACTTTATCATTCAGTCTTATTTCAACTACTCCATTGAAAATTGTGTTCCATCCTCTCTGAATTTAAGTTCCCTTTATTCTGCCCTTCTTTTTCTTTTTTTCATACATCTATAACTTCTATATACTGCATAATTTACTCATGCATATGTTATTACCTTCTTCAACAAAATGTAATCTTCAAAGGCTAAGTAATTATTTTTCTACCATCTTCCATGTTCCTAGACAAAATATGGATTGCTTTTTTGACTAGATAAATGAATTCAGACCAATTCAATAAATTTTGGTTGAAAAAAGAAGTGAATGAAAAGTAACAATCGAATAGGAGGTGAAGGAATATAATACACTTAATAATATAGCTAAGATTTATGGGTTGCTTACATTGTGAAAAATACTACACTATGTACTTTATTAGTGTTATATATTTTAATTTTTGCAACTCCATGAAGTAGACACTAAACTCATTTTCATTTTAAAGATAAAAAGGATGGCCTACAAATAGATTATTTATTTACTCAAGACTACACTGCAAATAAATAACTACAATGACATTAAATTGGCCTATTCTACTAATTTTGTAAAAGAGAAATAAGGTAAAAGAGAGAGAGAAAGAGACTATCATTAAATGTATTGGAATGAAGTATTGTTTAACTGGACAACTTTTTGAATATCATGTACTCTAAGGTAATGAAATTTTACAATTTAAAAAGAACTTTAAAAGTGTCTTTTCTGCTTTATTTTTTCCAATGAAAAAATCAAGGTCAGGTTCAGTGAAGATTTGAAAAAAATCTGTTTAACTCTCAAGTTATTTTAGTATATTATTCAAATACCCAGTTATAAAATAGAACCATATTGTAATTAAATTTCATATAATTGTTGCTCAGGGAAATATTACATAAATTCACATATAAATGAATTACATAGATCCACAATAGCAAATAAAGCTAATGCAAAATTAAAAGGCATGCAGAAAATTTATTTCCTTAGAAATAGTTAATTTCTATTTATTCATGTTTTAATTAACCTTTAATACATGCAGTGCACATATTGCTAGGAAATAAGGAAGAAATGATACATTCTCTGACATAAAATTCTGTTCTAAAAAAATAAAATGAGTTCATCAATAATAATAATTTTGAAAAGCAACTCATCCTAAAGAAGGAAAAGAACAAAGTCTACCTTTCAGGAGAATTTTAAAAAATCCGCCCCTAAGATATGAGGTTCTTATTTCATGGAAACCTAATCACATGCTGTCTATCCATGTCAAGAAGGAGAACAAACATTTTGAGAATAATGACATCATACAGTCAATAGGACCCTTGAAGGGCAAGGTATAAGGTTATAAATTAATTTATCAAACCTCTTGTTGGTGGATGTTATATAAAATTATTCCCATCTTGTAAAGGTAAACTAAACTTTACATTCTGAAGTTCTGAGCCTAGGGACAGGCCATCTCAGGAGGGCAATTAAACATTAGAGGTCAGTTTGGTGAAGGGCACTGGCTTTTACAGGTCATTGTAAGAATGACCAGAATAGAAAAATTATTCAAGATAACTGTTGTTTTAGATTTCTCTTTTCTGGGGCTTGGACAAAAAGGAGTTTTGGAAACTTTCACATTAAAGATGTTTACTCTTCTTGTAATATATATTTTTTATTTTAATACAGACACTTGTTTTTACATTACATTTTATTAAATTTTAATGTTCCACCATTTTTAGACACAACTGTCTTGTGAGAATTATCAATATGGCATCATTTACACATTAAAGCAGACAATCAGTCTCAAAAAACACATTTGTATAAAATTTTATTTTGATCATAGATTAGGGATTGAAAACTATAATAAAGCGAAACCCCCATTTCAACACAACTCACTATAGGATATAGTTTTTATAAGTTTACAACACCATGTCCACCACACAAGAGGTGAAATATTGGGTTGGCCAAAATGTCCATATGGTTTTTCTCCATGAAATAAAAGACACTTTTTTTATTTTCACCAATAACTTTAATGTTTTGGATATTTTGAGTATGTCAGCTATCTCTCACATGGTATTATATCAATTGTTCTCAATGTCTCAATTTGTTTGCTATCGAAATCAACTGGTCTACCTGACCGTGGAGCATCATCCAGCAAGTAATCTCTAGCACAAAACTTGGCAAACCACTTTTGACATGTTCTATCAGTCACAGCATCTTCTCCATTCGCTGTATAGATCTTTTGTTTTTCAATTGCATTTTTACCTTTCTTGAAACTGTAAAGCATAATATGCCAAAAATGTTGTGCATTTTCTTCAAGCTTCAATATTACAATGGCTAAAAACATTTCACCAATTTTGATGCTTTTTTTTTCTTAAATGCACAATGATATGACAGCTGTCACTATAAAATCTAACAAAATTGTTTAGAATGAAGTTAAAAACAACTAAGTGCTACTAGGGTCATCTTATAGGAAAAAAGAAAACAAATAGGCATTTTGGCCAACCAATACATAGTTTCATATGAGATTTTTACTATGAAGCATTTATCAAAGTACTTTATTCAATATTTAACAAAAAGACTCTATGTCCCAGGCACCTTTACAGGTATTTGGCAATCACTGGTAAAATGTCCCCCAGCAATAAAGAGATAAGCATGTAATTATGTAACACACCAGGGAGTGAGAAGTACTACAGAGGAAAATAAAGCCAGGAAGGAGTGAAGTGTTACTGCTATTTTTATAATACGATTAGGAACATCCAGAAAGTAAGGTGTATGAGCAGAGATCTGAAGAAAGAAGGGAGTATTCATGTACAAACCTAGTGGAGGGGCATTTCAGGCAAAGGAGGCTTAAATCTGGAGGCTTCAGAAGACAATGTTAGAGGAAAAAATAATGATTGTAAATGAGAACAGAGAGGAATAGGGAAAATTGTTAGTGTTTACATTGTATAGGTATATTGAAGGTCATATAAGGATTTGAATTTTGCTCTGAACAAAGTGGGATTTTAGCAGAGGGGTAATATGCTCAAACTTCCATTTCGGAAGGATCACTTTAGCCATTTTGTGGAACACCTTATGAAGGGAATGGATAAGCCATTCGAGTGGTTGCAGTGATTCTGTTGGGGCACGATGTGGTCTTGAACCATAGTGATATTGACTTTAAATAGAAGCCAGTAAGATTACCAATTGATTGACTGTGGGGCATTGTGAGTAGAGCAAGAATATAAGGAATTTATGATTAGCATGGGGGTAATAAATGGAACAATAGTTGTTGTAACAGAAGGTTTTCTTTTTCTTTCTTTTTAAAACAGGAGCTATCAGAGACTATTTATATGCCCTCGGAGTATGAGTTGATAGAGAAAGGAAAAAATGATGAGGCAGGGATAGAGGTGAAAGTTGGTGGGGCAATATCCTTGTGGGGGTTGGGGGGAGGTGGGACAGAATCCATGGAAGAAGTGAAGGAATAATGTTATATAACAGTTAGGACAGTCCATCCATTGTAGTAAGAGTGGAGCAGATGGGTTCAGAGGCAAATAAGATAGTAGTTTCATAGGAGTTTATGGTTAATTTTTTTCTAACAGCTTCTGTTTTCTGAAAGAAATAAGCATCACCATTAAGAAATAATAAGTAATAGGTATTACATTGGAGAAAAGATCTGAAAGAGTCACATGGAGAGAATTTAACAATTGGAAATATGGGGTCAAAATGTTGGGCAGCACTAACATCCTACTTACAATTACTATACAGCTATGATTAAAGTTAGATGTGTTGACATCCTTGTGAGATTTTCCCCAGTCACATTTAGCTTTAGAGTTCAAGAGAATGCACAGAAATAGAGAGAGAGTTTTGGACAGTCATATATTTGTCTGGTAAGTATGAGAGAAGTAGAGAAGAAATGGGAATAAAATTACATGCAAGGAAGCAGTTATACTGATGGGTCCTGGAACTTAATCCAAGACCACCATGGAGTGAGGATATTAAAATCTTGCCAGATCAATGGATAGAAGGTCTCAGTAGAATCAAACAAAAGTTAAGAGTCAAAATACAGGGAGAGTGGTAGAAAAATAATAAGGAAGTTTTAAGAATGAAATTCTTGCATATGAGATTACAAAGATGGCACAGTTAAGTTTAATGACAAGGGTATCCTCCACATGGATGTTCAATTATTAATAATTATGATAGGAACAGCTTTAGAGGGAGTGAGAGTAAACTTGGTTTTGGATTATTCAGAGACCAAGTATTGTTGGGAGCCTGTGGTCATTGATACAAGGAGAAATACTGAAGAATAGGATCTCTCAGCCTGTGTGTTAAGGTGTGCATTTTTATGGACAAGAGAAGAAAACAAATCTGGAGACAACACGGATGGATATTGGAAATGATCACATTATCCCCAGGGCCAGTGATATCAAGGATGTGGGTTAGCAACCATATTTGAATGGAACAAAGAGAAATTAGGGTCTCTAAAACAGGAACAGATTTCAGTTAGATCAAGAAGCTGAAGTAGAAGGAAATGTTTCTAAGTAAACTGGAGATAAAGGGAATTTTGCTTATGTAATACTATGATTTGCATAGGAAAGAGTAGGTGGTTTTGTGATTGGTATGAGTGGGAGATGGGCTTAGATTGGGTATATCACAATCTGGTGGAGCTGAGAGGCTAGCTGATGAGGTTGACAAGGTAGATGGGCAAGAATTTTGTGAGGACTGATAGAAAGAGGAATGTAGAGTGTGATGAGATTCAACCTGAGGGGCTCTGAGGAAAATCATGATGTTGAAACTGTGAGCAGTGAGGAGAGGGAGCCAGTGGGGAAGCTTTCCATCAACATGGAGTCTCTGGGTTCATTCTGGGGTCTCTGGTTCACTCTTGCTCTGTAGCAGTATTTGTATTTCTTGTTGAATTCATTGTATTTTGCATGTGCTGACCTGTTTTGTTAAGCCAGACTACTCTTTGAAGATAGAATCTCATCTTACATTTCTTTAATATATCCTCACTGCATTAACTCAAAGTGCTAAGCACATAACTCAGTAGATGCAGGCATATGATATGGTAGATTATTTCAAGGGCAATATGTTTTTTCTAACCCTTAAATAAGAATTCTTTAAGGTCATATGCACATTTTACCAAACAAGGCATAAATGACCTATGTACACTGGAAACCAAGTCATTATATAATCATTATCAGAAAAGCAATGTCACTTGGAAACACTATGTTGGTTTAAAAACAAAATTTCCATAAAGTGAAAAAACAAACCTAAGGTATTATAACTAAACAAAATATTATTAATCTCTTACAGAATGACTGAGAAAATAAGCAAAGAAGACTTATTTTTTAACCATTGTGGGGTCAATCCTCCCATTTCAAAAGAAAAGACTTTCTGTCCCCCCATTCATTCCTTGTAGCACACAATACATCTTCTACAGCCTTACCCTGAAAGGAAGTGAAAAATATTCAAAAGAGCTGGAATGTGATTCTTTGGAAGATGAAGAACAGGACCTTAGTGTTGTCCTTAAAAGGACTGGGAAAGAGAGAAGACAAATGAGAAATACACCCCTTATATTACTAAAGCAGAAGTGACAGTAGTGATCGTAGCCAGAGGACTGTCAAATCTGTTAGCACTTATACCTATAAAGACTAGAGCAAAGGTCTGTTAATTTAGCATTGCCCATAATCCATCTGGTCATGATTTTTTTTTTTTTTACTTAATACAGTTTGAAGGACAATGTCCACGAAATAGAGTACCCTTTCACATAAATCAAGTATGGTCACTTCATTACATTTATTAATAATATAGTATGTTTTATTGTATATAAATGCTTTCTTTCACTTGCAACATAAACATTTATCAAGAAAACCCAATGAAAAATAAAAGGAAGGGCACTATTGACATGACCATATTTCAATTATTGCTCATTCCTCCCTCTCTTTTTTAAACCATGTCTCCAGCTGTGGCATCAGCTAGGAGCATTGTTGACCTCTGTTCTAACTGACCTATAATTAATAGCTCATTGTCTCTAATTGACCCTCTGTCCACAGAAGCTAATTGATAATGAAGTTACAGATTTGTAGAATGTATAAATGTTTGTGTTTCTTGTTTTTTTACCCAGAGTAAACAAACACACATCTGTGAATTATTCTAAATCAATTAAACTTTCCATTTGCCAGTAAAGGTAGAAAAGGTCAAGCTCTTTTAAACAAGACCAAGTGACATTTTCTTGCTGAGTAAAGGGGTTATCAAAGGTTAAAATTGATTTCCCTAGAGAGTGGGGTGAGTAACTCTAAACAATATCTATTGTTTTACTTGGTAAATTACAAAGATATTTCAATAAACATATTTCTCTCCCATCAGTGAAGGGGTAAAGTGTAGGGCAATCAGAAGTAGAGTTTTTGGAGTGTTAAAACAAAGGCATTTTAAACTACATAAAACTAAACAATCGAAAATGGTCAAAGCTCTTTATAATATTTATTCCAAATGTAGGACAATCATAGGTACATCAGGTATTAATCTTTTGATGATAAATGTCAGATGGCAAGATTTGATATACGATTATGGGAAATAGGTCTTTTTAAAATTAGGTTTCCCAAGTCGGAAAAACTATGCATAGAACTAACTGGTGAAATTAAATATCTGAATTGGTTATGGATCTTAATCAAAGAAGTATAAAAATGTTTCCTTCAAATAATTAGTAATCTAATCTCTAATTAACTTATGATCTAATGAAAATTTTAATTCATAGATAGGAAAAGTTCTAATGACTGCAACAATTGCCTTTGCAAATAGGTGACTCTAAAATGCTTGGAACTTCTCAACTGGTTTTAATACCAGCCCTACTCTTAAAATGTTTAAAATGTACATTTTTAAGCCAACTTTATTTCTCAAGAGTTTCTTTAAAAAATGTATTCTCAAGCAATGCCAATAAGCTAAGCTCGCTTTCCTTGTTTCATGACTCTGGGACTCCCATTGCTGTTTTTATTATAAAGTGTCTAAAAATATGCCCTTTTACATTCTGTACTCTCTTTCTCTGTTCCCTTCTCACACTTTTTCTGGACTTTCTCTTTCCTTTGTATCTTGTGTTTCTGTGTAGTTAAATATAGGTTCTATTCAGGAGATTTCCGCAGAGTAGGACATTGTCTTTAAAAGAAAACTGTATGCATTTAATTTTTGAATGTTCAGGGCTTCATTTCTGAAGTTTTATTGCACAAATGCAATTACAGTTTGAGAAACTCTGCATCCCATTTTCAGCTTTTCCTATTTTTTTTTTTTTTTTTTTTTTGCCAATTGGAAAATCCTTCTGTTTATGAGTTAGTACCTTTGGAAACTTGATATATTGGCTTTCTAGTCCTCAAGCTCATCAGAAAAACTGTAACCATCCTCCACTACTTCTCACATAGTTGGTAATAACACAGGGATTTTTTTCAGTGGTAGTAAACATGTCTGCTCATAGTTTGGGGCTTATGGAGACATTATCATTGAGTTTTTCTATAGATGTGTTTTTGTTTTTTGTCCTGCTTGCTATGTATTGCAGAGTTTATTTGTGTCAAAAATGGTCACAACAATACCCACTGCCTCACATGCACTTCCAGAACCTTGTCATTTACTGTCAAAAGATGGAGTCTATTGTATTCCCTTCCCTTCCACTAATTAATTGCCTTAATTAATAACATGTTATCTAAGTAATGTTTTGTGTCCCCCAAAGTCAAAAGTCAAGGTCATAAAAGGCAATGTAAGTTCTTTGGTCACATTTCTGTCTCTCCCTCAAAGTTTCTAACTCAATGCTTAATAAAACCTAATTGAATATAATGAAAAAATAAATAAATACCATTGAAGGATATGTACAGATACATAAACATTTATAGATGTATAAACCAAATAGTTGAATTTGGGAACAATCCTTTAACTTTATTTTTCTCTTAAAAAAATCCCCATTGTACTTCTGGTAGTATTGTGGTAATAGAATGGGAGTAATAGTTATTTAAACACTTCCTCAAAAGTATACTCTTAAAAGCTTGGAAATATAAAAATGTAGAAAGGTAAAATGGTGATTTTTTTAAATAAGTAAAAAAAAGTGAATGTGCATAATTTAGACTGCTCTTACCTCAAATCATGTTTATAAGAAAGTGAAAATATATTTTTGTTACTTGTTTTATTAATACTATTCTAGAGTTTTCTAAGCATTTGCCCCAAATGAACTCAAAGTTTATTATAGCCCTTATTTAAATTCTTTCCTACAGTATTGCAGGAAATGCAGTTAGTATATAGGTATTTTAACCACCACCCCCTTTTATAGAAACTTTATATATTTTAAAGGAAACCAGTATCATTATTTGTGAAAACATACCCCCATTTAGAAATATGAGAATACTAAAGGTATGAAAATAAAACTATTAGAATGATTTCCTTTAATTGAAAGGCCACAAAAATCCCCACTGACACTGAACAGGTACAGAATGGACCACAATTTTCCCAAATTGCCAAATATTATTAGAAATGATTCATGCTGTGACAAGCACTTTGCATTAGGAAGGCCTTTAGAGCTAACAAGAAAACAGAGTACAAATTCACATAAATTCTATTCTTCGAACATAGCAATCACTTTAAAAAAATTGTAATAACAGATCAAGTAGTTAAATATAAAATAAATCTGAGCCAAGAAGCTATCTTGGAAATTATGGTTATTATATATTTTCATATCAGACACCTCTGAAAGATTCAACACAATTTTAATTTCCTTCAAAGCCATTAAGAAAAAAAGTTAATGATAGTTGAAAATATAAGATGAAAACTGTCTCATCAATGTTATTATTCCATGTATTTAATAGATTCATACTTGTAGCAGTATTTCTACTATTTATTTTCAAATTAAAATCTGAATATAAACATGATTTAAACATTTATTATTTAATGTAATAATAAAGTACTTTAAAGTTCTGCAAATGTTCAAAATCTTTCCATTCATTGGAAGACTTGTCAGTTAACACCTAGAGCAAAGTTTTATGAATTATATAATTGGAAAAAATTCCGATTACTCCATGAAATAATGATGTCAAATTGTCAAAGTTGTTGATAGATATATTTATTAAGAGAACATGGAAAAATATATTGGTCTGCATTAAGAGTGTTTAAAATGCTCTTTAAGTTTAGCTGTATGGACATATTTCATAGCCATATTCTTGAAACAATTTTTAAAATATCAGTCTTGCCTGACAACCCAGAGGAGGCTGAAGAAATTTAGAAGCAACCTGTTAAAATCTAATATTTAAAACCAGGAGACAACATCAGGTAACCAGAATAAGAAGGGACTATATAGCAACAAAGGCTCTGAGGGTCTTGAGTAGATGGTGACTACAAAAGTTGGCATGGTTCTGTTGTCTCTTTTGGTTAGAGGAGAGCATTTAGACAGACTTTGAGAGGAGGTTCGAGGCCCTACTGCTTGAGTATAAATAAAGTTGCTTATGTAATGAATATTTAGTTGTAATTAATCATGAAATTTAAGGCTGAAAGCATGGTGATAGATAAAAGTAGACACTACTTTCACAGTTTGCATGATTAAAAAATATATATGTATGTAGTTTGGTAGAATCTGGTTATGTCAGACTGTCAAGAACAACTTTTATTGTGGACTTTACATCAACAAACATCTGAAGAAGAAAACTTTGACTCACTAGAAGTGGCAAAATATAAGAAAATATGAAAACTGTGTCCAGTGACTTTGTTTTATGTATATTACTCAATGGAAAAAAGACATGGAGCTTTTCTGTTCCTTTGTTTATGTTGTTCTGTTCATTTTCCACCAAATGACCTCATTCTTTACCTATTTGTCAGGTGTATTTTTACTTATTTTTTCACATGTAACTAGTTGAAAAAATACAATTATCTTCCAAGTGGCTGATAAAAATTACAGGATTGAATTAGAATTAGATTACACTGGATTACATAAACTACTTACAAAAGAAAAAGTATCATATATGGAGCACACACAGAATAAACACACATGTATACACATGTATGTCTATATACACACAAAATAATGTATACTTTTTTCTATATCAAAAGGGATATAAATTCATTGTGCCATTGGTGTACTGAATCTGACTCATGTAAGTTTATGAGAACCAATTTAAAATTTTCAGGAGTTTTGCTACCTGGCTGTTACCTTTGCTCATTTATAAAAGTTAAATTATGAAAACTGTCAACAAAATAACTAGCAGTGAAAACAAAGGTAATAAAATATAAAGAGCGATAATTCTTATATTACTACATTTTACTATTATCTATGTTCTTTAAGGTAATCACACCTTACATTCGTATGGTTAGGATACTATAAAATGGATGCCACTGTGCATCTCTTCTGAAATCTGTGTAAAATTGTCTCATATTTTCAGCTTGAAGTCAGCTATAGGATTATTTACACAATGTAAATAAGCAAGAACTGAAAATTATGACTTTTTAATGTGGTCCATGGACAACACACTTGAAAAGGTTTTTCTAAGATGTAGTAATATTTAATTTCTGTTTTAAATGAATGTGATGAGAATTGCATTTGCTATATATTAGTTAAGAATTGCCTCTAGTATAGATCCTAAATTGCTTGATATATTTAGTCAAAAATTAAAATAAAATTTGATTTTAATAAGAATGAAGCAGTTTTTGTGTGTTCTTTCTTACATGATTTGCACATCACTTTTCCAAAGTTCTCTTTCTAAATTTTATTGACCTAAGATGATGGTCCTGTAAGTGAAGAAGATAAAAAAAATCCCAGTATAGATTGTTTCAATATTAAAGCTGCCAGGGAAACATAAAGGAAGTTAGGGACCTTCATTAATTAATACTTGCAACTGGGATCAAATCGTATAGGTCAGCTTTTCCAAACATTTCGAAGTTGATGAGAAATTAGGACCACTAATAAATGAAGAGTGAGTGACATTAAATTAATGATGATTTTAAAGCTGCTAGGGTATTGAACTCATCAGTTGCATTTATCCTTATTAAGAAAAACAATAAAGAGGAATCCATGCAATTAGAAATGGCATGCTTCTAATAAAACTATTGACAAAAACAAGCATAGGATATTTTATTTGATTTTAAGCACTTTGCTTGATAAAAGTACCACTATTTAAAAAAATAAATATTATAAAAGTTGTTTTTTAAATACTATATGTTAAATATTTTAGTCATCCTTATGAGATAGCTCCTAAGTATCAGAAACCACCAGAAATCATTTGGAAACAAAGTACACATGAAACAAAAGGAGATATATAATATAAATTTGATTAAGTAGAACACTGGACTAAATAAAAACTAACAATAAAAGTCATTACAGAATTATAGCTTCATCTAAGTCTGTCATATTGCTGGAGAGTCATTTCATGGTCTTAGGAAATCTTCCCAACCAAGTCAGTCACATCCCTCATCATCATTCCTTGTTTCCCCCAACCCCCACATACCACATGATCTCTAATCATTCCGTTCTTTAAACTGACTTAGTGAATGGCTATGCCAATGCGCTTCTAAAGGACTCTACATGCCCCACAGTAGTACTTATCATCTTCCTTCCACTACTTGCCCCACCAGATTCTTGAAGGAAAAGAATCGCTCTATGTTGTGCCATCCTATCACCAGGAACCATCAGAGGTCTCGGTAAACATGTTCTTCTGAATGTACGAATAGACTCAATAACATATTCAGCTTCCTTAATTGGAATATTAGAGAATTTTATTTAGGACCTAATACTAGAATAACATAAGAAACTTACCTATATGCACACTTATTTCTTAAAATCTCTTGGAGAGCAGGTTTAAAAAGCAAAAGCCATGGATGACTTTCAGCAAAATCATCTGAGACATTGTCAAAATATCTAAGTCTTTCAATCCCACCCAGTAACTTCTGAAGTAGATATTTTTTAAAAATAAAATTATGAAAATCCTAAACATGTTAAAATTAAAGAACCCTGTGAAGAGAAAACATGGCAAAATGGGTTATTATTGATTCTTGGATACAAGTTTTTTATCATTAACTTAGAGAAGTATGGGATATAAAATTCTTAACTCATAGGCCCATAGAGAATTTTTTTACAGGAAACAATGCAAATGTAAATATTTTATACATAATATGTAAATATAATATGAAGATACTTAATAAATTAACCAGCAAATTCATGAAGTTTAATAGAGTAATATTTCAAAAGGCGATAGAAACAGCAGCAGATGGACAGATGTACTAATTGATGCAGATCCTGACTGAATTGCCAGGCAAGATTTACTTAATTTTATACCAATCTCAAAATTAGTGGAATGAAATAATCTACTAGCGAGCTAGTTAGGAAGGATAAACTTATATTAACTTCAGATCCAATTGTTATAGGACACTATGATTAGTGGTTAGCATGTGTGAAACAAGATCAAGGTGAAATTCAAGATCCAGGCATAACACTTGTAACAGTAACTTCGTTATTCCTAAGAAAGAAAAAATTATCTTCGCCCTCATCCTCACTTTAAAATACTACAAGTATTATAAGTTCTCCTCTGTTCTTGTTCAGTTTTCCTTTAAATGATAACTCTTTTAAACTGTGTCAGAGAAAAACAATACTATCTGGAAGCAGTCACAAAAGTAAGTAACAGAAAATGTATGATGTCCTATCTAAGGCTGGCCATCAATCCAACTCAAAATCATGTGGCATGCCCTTTTTCAACTCCCTTTCTGACTTCCCTCTGTATTGCAGATTGTATCTGGGGCAGTATATAGACTAATAAATTAAGTAGCAAATTTCTAACTTGTGCCCATGTTGAAATAAAGTTACTTTTCACCTCAGGTTTTAATACTAAGGAAAATTTAATAGTGGGAAACAGAAAACAAAATGAAGAAAAACTAATTCCAAACAATGAAAGAAATGTTCAGATTTATCTGGGAAAAGTCCACTGCCTTTTTCCAGATAAGTCTAGGGAAAAACATAAAGGCCCTCTCATGATAACCTAAGGAGATAGTTTTTAGAAGTTATTTGTTTTGAAGGTTTACTTGCAGATTCTATTAGCATTTAAGGACAATCACTCCTTAAGCTTTATTTATATACATAGATAGATTAGGAGACAACTTCAATAATCTCTTCTGAAAGTTCACATGACTCTACCATGTGAAGTCTGGGATGTAGGAGCTTCACTTGAAATGCATTTTTTTGGTTAAATAACTAAATAGAAGTAGCTTTTTCTTAAATGCTACACTGTATAAATATTGAAAATTTTTCATCCATCATTTCTGCAGCTTGGTATCTATCAAATAATCAAGCACTTGACATCTAGTTTATTTATTATAAAAATATACTATTTTGAATTTTAATTATTAATACTAAACCATAACATCACGTGTTACTAATCAGTTTTAAACCCTCATACATCTATATACATATACACACAAAAAAATAATATATATTGAGCCCTCTTGCTGTGTCTGGCATTTTTCTAAGCACTCTATAGGTAATATTTATTTAAACCTCAAAAACATTAAGAAGTAAGTATTTTTATATTCCTTATTTTATTTAGAGACATGTAAACTGAGATACAAATAGGTTATTTAATTTTCTCAGATCAGCCTAGTTACATCAGAACTAGAATTTTGACACTAGAACCTACACACTTAACCACTATGCTATATTGTTTTCCATTGATTTTTTTTTAAACAAATGGTCAGTTAGTTTGTACTCATCACTGATTTTACCACATTTTGAATGATTCCATTTTGGCATCTTGCCATTCAAGAATACAGAGGAGCTAACGGTGTTTGGGTTAGGAACGGAATGTGCACGTTCCCATGCAATATGTTGTATTAGAATGTGTGTGAAAGAAAGATTTTCATTTTTATAAATAAAAGGCCTTTCTATAAACCTTTATCTACTACACTCTACTCCCACTTCATCACTATAAACTTCCTGATATTTTTTCTTCTAAATTATAAAAATCTTTACCAGAAAGAAGGCATATGGGTTTTATCTGCTTATTATATTAGAAAGGTAAGCACCAGATTTTGCCTTAAGGAGAAATATCAGTAGCAGAGGTTCCAAACCTAAATGATAAATAGGATTAAGAACACAATAGGCATTATATTCCTGGCTGTAGGCTGATAAATGTCAACCAGTATTTTAGCTTTAGTGATCAGGAAACAATAGGTAATTGTGCAAAGTATGGCAAATAGGAAAATATGCCCTGTCTAAAGGATCAGACATGAAAATGAGGACAACGGTTTGACTGTATAGGTAAATCCAATATCCAGATTATTATACAAAGCAGGATTTTTAAAGTTGAGTAATAGATTTCATTTGAAAACATTTTCAAGCCAAACAAACAAACAATGTAGTCTGTGGTCCAGATTCAGCATACCCTGCCAGTTTAGCCTCTGATCGACAGACAGCATATACGACACAGATAGGGATAATTATGGCAGCTGATGTGGTACATGGTTCCTTTCTGCCCCTGTTCATATACCTTTCAATATTGGACAAAGTAAAAGATTAATGTTCACTGAACAGATATCTAATGAATATCTACTCAAATCAATATTTCTGCAATTAGGTGAGTTACTGAGGAGTTCAAAATTTATAGGTATATAATTTACCCTATGATACTCAAAATATAAGTCGAAAAACAAAAAAAAATAAGCCAACAGTTGACATCTCACTGTACATACTTGTTTTGAAGCACTTATTAGAGTGCTAAGGGAACAGAAAAGAAGTAATTATGTTTGACTGATTACCAGAAGGCTATTTTTTTAGTTTCACTACAATGAATAGCTTAAGACAGACAAGTTTGAAAAGCATAGAACTATCGACTAAGAGAATTAATGTATAGTGATACTATGGTTTAAACTGCCCGGAATCTTCAATCCAAGCCATTTTTTAAGGATTTTGTGTGTGTGTGTGTGTGTGTGTGTGTGTGTGTGTGTGTGTGTGGTATTTTATTCAATATGCTATTACAGTTGTCTCATTTTTTTCTCCCCTTTATCCCCTCCACCCCACACCCTGTCCCATCATCCCCAGGTCAACATTTTCCCTCCACCACTTTTCCCAGCCCCACCCCTCCCCACCTCCCACCCTCCACCCTTCTCCCATTTGACCAAGCCATTTATTTCTAAATGAGATGTGGAAGAATCAGAGAGAAATGCCTGAATACAATACTAAATAATATTAGCAAAAAATCTAGCTCAGAGAGTTTAAATTACTAATTTACTTTAAAACATGTAAACATAATCACTAATTTCTTTTCATGTTTAACTAAGGTAATTACTATAAACTCATTAAGGTTATAATGACAAAATTTAGAAAACAATTAATAGAATATTATAGTCAGGAAAGTGTTATTGTTCATCCAGTTCAAACTCCATCCAGTAAGTAACTTTCTTTCACAGTTGTTGAGTTGCTATGTATATTTACACAATCCTAATCAAAAAAAGCTGTTTTTGTCAATTATTGGGTTTTATCATTGGATAACTCTAATTTCCAGAACATTAACCTTTGCACTGAGTTCAAATCTATGTCCATATAAGCACTATTTATTGATCTCAAGGTCTTCTAGAATAACAAAAAATATAAATTTTTTCAATTTTCACATGGAAATTCTTAAAATGTTTGAAGACAGCTAACATTTTTCTTTTCATATTTTTTCTCAGATTGTACATAACCAGTTCCCTCAAATTCTACTTACTTATTGTGTTTTCCAAACTACATTGATCAGTTATCATTACTCATCCCATTACTTCAAGTAGAACCTCTAAAACTTATTAATATTCATGGCATGCTCACGAATGGCAAAAGCTAAAAGAATGTGAATACATCAGTACACAATTGTCCCAGGACAGGAAATAATAATCCCAACTATGTGCTTTCCGTATTACAGGTCTAGAGTGTCATCGACATATGTACTTCTTTCTATACACTGGTTTACATTTGGATGTCTAGGCAAATTCAGTTACTCCCATTGCCCTTGTGTTCTATGTTTTACACAGTGCTATATTCATGAAAGTTTACATAAGAAACAAAAACACCTTTCTTGAAATCTTACCTATTTAGAGTAGTTCATGGCTAGGTGGGCCACTCTGTTTGTGGGATCCAATAGTGTTACATTGTTTGCAATAATATGTACTTTATTAAGACTGCCTTCCTGTCTTTTATTGGAAGTCTTTATTCAATTTATTTTTGCATTTCAAGCTACTCTTCTTAATCCAAGTGAAATGGTACTCTTTGGTATTGTATCACTTATATTCTTATAAGTGACTCTGAGAAAAAGCAGTGTGCCAAGTTAATCATATTACAGTGAAACTTGAATAAAATTATGAAACATTTCATTAAATCTTTCACATATAATCAGAACTGGTATCAGCAGGTTTAAAACATGGAAACTTTAAAAATAATAAAGGAGAATCATCATAAATATCTAGTGAAAAAAGTCACTCTTAAATGAGATAGGACTTTTGCTTATTGTGGAAAAGATAGCCACCATGAAAGTAAAAATAAATATTTATCCATGATCTGGATATAATTTGCTAATGTTAGAGAGACATGACTAAATGCTGAAATATAAAAGATGTGTTGAATTTAGGAGCAGGTATAGCAGGGATATGGTAGATAAAGTTTAAATAATCAATAACGTTGCGACAAAAAATTACTAAAACAAATAGAGAACATTTAAGGAGAAAAATAGCATCAATGAGAGAAAAAAACTTGGAAAGAATAAGGTTTTTTCAGGACTCTAATAAATGGTAACCCTCTTCCTTCCAAGTTTGGAATTAATTGAGAGGCAAGCAAAGGGTCAAGTAGATTGTGGTAGACTGTAACATTGTAGTTCTCAGTGAGCAGCACATCTCAGTATTCATACCCATGTAAGATCTCCTCCCACACTGACTTCAAATTTGATAATGTGACTTGCTTTGAACTTGCTTTGAATGCAGCTTGCATGACTAACCTCAGCTAAACCATATGCAGCAGCAGAAGTATCAAACTAAGTTTAGTCAATCCATAGTATTATGAGAAAAAAATTAAGACACTGAATGTTGGGGTTAGTTCATTGTATAGCAATAAATCATTGAAACGCATCAAACAACAGAGATGTTAGAGAAAATGGCTTAGGTTTATAGGTATACAGGCTAATGAGCTTCCTAAAATTAAATCCCAGATGTAGAGAACCTTATTCCCCCTATTTATGGAAGATGTCTGGCAACTGAAAGTCCTTCCCCAACTGGTGTTAAATCTGATTCATGTAAAATTTGCAGCATATTCAGAACTGAATATGCCCTTGCAAGGAGGCACATTCTAAAAAGGAAAAGAAAAGAAATTAGGCCCTGAAAACTCAGTTTATCTCTCTAACTTAATCAGATAACTTACTCCTTTTTCACAGGGGATTTAGGGAACAGAGAGAAAAGCAGGGAATTGCAACAGAAATGTCCTCTTTACATGTTATCTCTCCACTTAGAAACCAGAGTGAGGGGAAAGGACTTTCCCAGTGTTCATCCCCACCATAACCACCGACAGGGGCTACATCTTTTTCTGTAAACAGAACCCCATCAGGAGACCTTAACTTGTGAGCTGAATATCTGATGAAATTTTATGTTCCCTAAGATTCAGGATGTGTCTTATATATGTAGTTACTCGCTTAGAGTTCAGTTCAATGCCTAACATAGGACAGACATGTTAGATTGAATGAAGGAACAAAAGCACACAACCTTTCTAGTTTAAATACTCTCATTGAATTCACTCAGAATTATGTTAAGCATGGACAAAATTCTCGACTGTGGATTTAAATGTATTTTAGCTTGTATAGGTAAACAACCAAAAATGCATACTAACTGTTTATAGTTTATGCTTAATCCCAGATACATTTATTTTTAAAATCACCTCCAACCTCTGTGCTCTATCATGGGCTGAGTGGAATTAATTGCTATTAATTACTGTTATTATTTCCTGATGTTTCTTATCAGAATATTTTATTTTTATGCCAATTAGAGTACAATTATTAGGATAATGGACTCTACAAAAACTAATTATGCAATAAGACTAGATGGAATTTATCTCTAGTAATTGAGTCTTACAATTTAAGATCAAAATAAGTGAATCAAAATGAAAATGTAGAATCATTAATCCCCCCGGCATCAACAACAGGATTGAATTTGGTCTTCTTTCCCCAAATTAAGCTGATATTTTACAATGTCACATCGGTTGATATGCAGGCCCAGTTCAACATCAGTACAGCTTTGTTCATCCACTTATAATTCAGCCCCAGGCCACACATTACCACAAAACTTCTTTTATCAGAGTATATTTGATCCAGAATAATGATGTAAATGTGTGGTAAATCCACATGACAAGGTTTACTTGGTATTCACTTAGCACCTTTGAAAGAACTATAATGCACACTATTCATTTCTCTTTCAAGCGAGGCAGAGTGGACATCTGTTGGCATGAAAGGGCTACTCTGTGACATGTCTCAATGCCTACTCTTTAGAAACAGTAATGAAAATCTGAGTTGTAGAGATGCATTAGCTAAATTCACTCTAAATACCTGATATAGAAACACTTCAAACAGTGTATGTTTGGAAAGGACCTGATATTAAGTTTTA
>PVJD01002615.1:171597-195532 GCA_004026545.1 Mormoops blainvillei | reverse complement strand
TTGTAGTAAAAGTAAAGCACGTGAGAAATAGAATGAGTCTTCTTACCTGGTTTCATCAACTTCTGGGGTGTCAAAATTTTGACTGCAATAGTGAGGTGAGCTGGACCTGCACGCAGTTACTGCAGTACCTAACGGAGTGCTTATGTATAACTAAGCTCTCTTTGAAGAGTATGAAGGATTTGTTGAAAATCATTAAGCAAACATTTTGAAAATAAACAATAAATCTTAGTATACATACATAAACTTGTAAAATTTGTATTAGAGAAAATGTGTAACTTACAATTTCCTGACACCCTCAAAAGAAGTAGGCCACTCAAAAAGGGACTTTAAGTAGTTCTGCAGTAAATAAAAGACAGGGCAAAAGAGGAGAGGGTTCTTAGAGCAGAAACCAGACCAACAGGTCAGCAGGGGCAGCTGGGGAAAGGACTGAGAAAGAGTTGAGGTGGCCGATGAAGAAGAGGAACTTCAGAGGAAGAAGGTGTGGCTAATGAGGATTTTTATCAGGATTTTAGGCATAGTGTGTATTGTAACCACTCGCCTCTTTTCCCATACAATCTTTAATAGAGTATTCAGCTTCTCTCAGTCTTAGGGAGTTGATTTTCCTCCCAAAACTTATGAGAGGTATTGAGCCGGGCTCCTACCAACAGGCGGAGAATGTAGGGGCCCCGTGAGCACCGCCATGTCTCGGTTGAACAACTCATGAATAATAAACACCCAGCCGGCCCCAACCACAGTTTCAGTTCCTCCTTGGGGAAGAACTGGCAATAATTGTATTCAATAACTCAGCAACTGGAGATAACTTGACTCAGAATGGATTTTCCTCCTACATGTGCTACTCTATTTTTGTTCGGCAAACCTATGCTGCATCTTATTTAGAATCCTTATTGTGAGGTCTCAGCCTTTTCTCGGACACTTGCTCACAGTGCAGTCTATGTATATGGAGGTCTCCATGTGACCTTAGTAGGAAGGTTGGCTTTTTTTCCCCCAGTACGATCTTTAAGACTGACTAGCTGTTGAAGGATGATGCTCTCCAAGCCTGCCATCTCTCTGCACAATCAATGACTTTCTCATCTCTTACTCACTGAGTATAGGGAAGATAGGGCTGGGGTTTAAACCCCCTATCATGGTTAAAAGAGTTGCTTCCTGCTTCACATGAGATCTGAAAATCGTTTGCTCTACACTGACATTGACAGGATACTGTCTGTCAACACTATGAAGCTTCCATCCTTTATCATCTGTTCCAGCAATTGCTTAAAAATGCCAAAGTACTTCAGTGACAAATAAACATACAAATGATTGATATTTTAACTCTATAGGAAATCCCAGACCAGGCAGAGAAGGTAGAAGATGAGGGAGAGAGGCCAACTGCATTGCTTACGCTGGGGCTGGTTCACTGACACACTTTACACCTCTTCCCATTGTTACACCTCAACTCTGTTGTCTCAGCTAAGATGATCTTCATTCTCGCATGAATCTATCTAAAATGCGTATAGCCTAACCCAGTTCCTATTTCTCCTTAATTCTGAAACCTAGTTAAAGGTGGTTTCATTCTCTCTGAACTCTTGTAGCAGACTATGTTTACCTTTTTTATGATATGTATATATTATCTTGTAACTTTTTAACTTTTGTAATATTTTAACACTCCTACTAGATTATCTGTACTTACCTTTAAGTATGTGGTATATAAATATATGACCCGAAGTTTGATGAAAAACAATGCGCACGCATGTATGCACGCACCCCCCCACCCCCTGCCCCCACACACAAAAGGACCAGAAGCAAAGATACAAGATGGTTTTAAATGTTTTCTCTGGTATAAAGGCATCAGTGATTTCCATCTTCCTCCTTATATTTATCTCTGATTGTTAAAAATGTCCATCATAATATGTATTGTTTTTAGTGTAAAAATAAAATAAT
The DNA here is from genome assembly GCA_004026545.1 of Mormoops blainvillei. Taxonomy (NCBI): domain Eukaryota; kingdom Metazoa; phylum Chordata; class Mammalia; order Chiroptera; family Mormoopidae; genus Mormoops; species Mormoops blainvillei. Next base: position 193,615 of record PVJD01002615.1, on the reverse strand, counting down.
AAACATATTTGATCAGGAATTCAAATATTTGATTGCTTCCTCTGCCAAGGTACTTGAGGCCTTTTTTCCACAAGGCGCTGGGAAGTCATATTAGTAAAACACAAATCACTGACCATCTAGGGCTATTTGCAGGAAAGATAAATAATCTCAGTTTTCATGTTTATATAATAAAAAGAAACTCTAGTAGCATGAGTTCAAGGGGATTTCAAAGTGTTTTTAGTAGAACTGTTTTCAAATGAAATCCAACACAGAACTTTAATATTTCAAATAATTGACAGCAAGGTGTAAGTTCCTCAGAGGGTCTAAAACCTTTACTGATTAGTGAGTGCAAATATGTGCTTCCTTGGGTAGGAAATCCCTGAATTACCCTCAAGGAACCTTGGGGTTCATCTAGTCTAACATTCTCATTTTACCAAAACAGCAACTGAGGTAGAGAAAGGTTATAGTACCTGTCCAAGATTACTCTCCTAGTAACTGGAACCTACGTTTTCTAAGTCTAAGTTTCTGGCTATTATATCATACTGCCCTAATTAGTGCTTGCTATTATTTCAGAGAATTAACATTTCTCTAACCTGATTCCCGATGGTGACGTGCATCCAATTTGAATCCTTGAGTCCCTACCCTCTGTTTACACCCTAGTCTTCAATGTGTAGTGTCCAGCTTTCATCCAGACCTCAGGAAAGATTTCCCTGCCAGAGATCTCTGTCACCCAATGGCTGTTTTCTTACTTCCAAGGGCTCATCTTCAATGCCTGTCCTGTTACTTGCAGCATTGCTTCTTCTTGAATAGACAGCAAAGATGTGTTTGAACCTGATGGTACTTACATCTTTCTGCCTCTTCCACATTTAACCTGATGTTGCAGTTGAAAGCACTCCAGCCTCCATATGTCCATCTCTAAATTTACCACCCCCAACCTAAACAGCACATCTAGATTTTTCTCCCATTCTGTTTTCTCTTCCTTGTTCTATCCATAGGGAAATTCCTTGAGTACATTCTGTCTTGGTCTTCTAAGAAGGAACTGGAGTGATACATCTTTCTCTTTTTTTCTCTCATGTGCACAAGTCTACAACGTAATGATGTAAGACAACAAATGACAAAGTGCTCAGATGAGTAGAAGAGATCATACCAGCTTCAATGGTATAGAAAGAAAAGAGCAACATGGGTGCAAATAAACAGAAAAATGCTTTTGAAGAAGACGGCAGCACTTTTTGGTACCATTGGATATACAGGAGGGGGACAATGTGAGCAAAAAAATAATCAGAAATACAGGGAAACTGACCTGGACTGAGGAAAAAGTGAAATATTTGTATCCCCTGATTCTATTATTCTTCAGATCCCTTGATTGTTGCAATTTTTCTGACACTGGAGTTAAGATGAATTATTTTATAGAATATATTAACATAATTTTAGTCACGAATCCTTTAAGATTCCTGGGCTTGATTGAATTGGTGTATGACCACATTTTTCTTTTTATTTGTTAGTCAGTAAGTGAGCCTTAGGTGAAACCATGAAGTAGGCAGCAGCTCATTGGGAGAAAAGGTCGGCCAAGTTTCCTCTATACCTGGAAAAACCTGAAAGTGTCTGTAGTGCTACCCTGGCTCTGTCTAAGGGTCGGCTGCAATGGTTCCCTTCTGCAAGATAGCTGCCTGAAGCCCAGGGCTGATCTCAAAGGGTTTGAGCTCCTTCCTTGCCTAACTTCTCTCTGTATACTTGTTAGAACGTTTTAAGTTACAAATATAAGAGCATCCAGCCTAAATTCAATGAAAGAGGATTTATTAACTCACATAATTGGTCAGTCCACAGGTAAATCTAGTTTTTATAAGGATTTACGTTAAGTTTTATAAAAATAAAATTGGGATCTTTATTACCCTGCTTTACTTCCTTGGCACTTCAGGAAACCCCTCCCCTCCTTTTGCAAAGGAGTCCTGTGTCTGGAAACACATAAAGTCACAGAGGTAATCTTTCATGGCCCTAATTGGCGTTAATTGGGTCAGGTATCCACCTATAAAATTAGGTAGGTAAAAATACAATGAATGGCTGACACTGCTGTGGTGGGTTATTTTATGTGTCAACAGGGAAGGTGTTTTGGGATGAGATTAATATTTAACTTAGTGAACCTTGGATAAGCAGATTGTCTTCTAAATTGTGGGTGGGCCTTACCCAATCAGTTGAAGAACCAAATAGAATAAAAAGACAGACATCTCAGAGGAAGAGGAAGTCCTCCAACAGCCCACCTTCACTCTTTACCTGCCACCATAGATCTTTATTTTCACAACTGCCTCTCCAGAGTCTCCCAGAGGTCTATCAGTCCACACGAGATTTTGGACTTCCCAGCTTCCATCATCATATAGTTCATCATTTTTTTCTATCTGTCTGTCATCTATCTGTATCTATCCTACTGGTTCTGCAGCTCTATATGACGCTGACTAATATAATCGCCAGAGTCAGGGATGAGAGCCAATTCCATCCAAACTTTGGCTGGGAAAATTAGGAACAGTTTTAGGAATGAGGTACAGAAGCTTGGCTCCTAACAAGACAACGAATAAATATCCACTAAAGCTTAGAAACTTTCTATGACTTTCTGTTTCCCATCCTTCCTTTTATAACTCATTTCTCAGACCAAGTGACTGGGTTTGAATCATGGTTTGGTCACGTAATAGATATAAGACCTTCAATAAGTTACTTGGTCTTTCTGTTACTCATTTTCTACTTTCTCTGTTCCTCATTTAGGAATAATAATAGTTCCTATCTCATAGAGTTGCTGTGATAATTAAAATAAATATATGTAAATTATTATAACAGGAACATAGAAAGGATGGTACTGTATTATTGTTATTGTTACCATCATCATGTCCTTTCGTCCCCACTTCCTCCCAATCTATCGGGTTCCCCATTTCCCCATATCACATGGCTCAGGACTCTCAACTAAACTTTCCTCTCCTAGTTTTTCCAGGTTTCTCTGTCTCCTTTACTGTAATTTACCCATGCCAATAAGATTTTCATAATGCATTCTTTCTATTGATATAATTTACAAAGCGGAACAGGCAACCTAGAATTATAGATTTTTAGAACTTCTGGAGATCACGTAGTCGAGTAGTTTCTAAAGTGGGGTACACAGGAATCTTGATTCATGCAGCTGAGGAGAAAATACCTTAAGATTTATATTTTATATATTTTCAGTATAAAATTTAAGAAATGAGCTTATTATTTAATGTCTCAGCATCACAATACTGAGAAGGTATCCGGTCAGGTACTATGAAAAATAGAGACATTTATTGAAGACACAAGAAACATTGTACATAGGACACTGACACCTCAGTCCCCTTCAGAGCAGGCACCTTGAGACCTCACACAGTTCTCCTAATCACCATCAGCTGCCCCATCATATTTTCCCGAATCTCATTGATACTCTGAAATCTCTTCTCTTTCAAAGGTGATTTTTGTTTCGGGAAAAGCTAGAAGTCACACGGCACCAAATCTGGGCTGTAGGGGAGCTGAGTCACCTGGGTGATTTGATGTTTCGCCAAAAAAACTGCACCAAACGTGATGCATGAACTGGTTCCTTGTAGTGATGAAGCTGCCAATCACCAGTTGCCCATGGTTGCAGCCTTCTGATTCATCTGAACAGTTTCTGTGGAGGAATGTTCAAGCTTGAAGCAAAATTTGATACAGATTTGTTGCCCTACTCACTCAGTCATTTTGAATGCAATGGCCATACAGTGCACATGCTCACTCAACAGTGTCTCCACGCCCCCCTTGACTAGCACAGTGAAGCTGTCCTTATTCACACATGTGCATTCCAGCCCCCTTTCTCGGCTACCAGGTTACATCGATGCCATGCAAACTGTTCTTGTTGTATTAGCAATGGCTGGACGTTTTCTGGACAGGCTTTGTATGACTTACAATAAATATATGTTGGAGGGGGAAAAAAGATTTTTTTTTCACTAATAGGTAATATAATTTTTTTTTTAAGTTGGGAGATCAGTGATCTCGCCTGCTCCTCTTACTTTGCAGAGGAAGTAAATGATCCAAAAGAAGGGAACAACTTACCTGGGTCTCATCTGGGAGTAGAAGAATCTGGTTGTCAAAGGGAGAGAGTGTGAGAGACCATAGCCAAGTTATTTAACCCTACCGGGTCTCAGCCTCCTCATCTTTAAAGGAGGAATCATGAGTTCTACCAAATAGAATTGTTGAGTATTAAATTAAAGGAGAGCATATTTAAAGAGGATAGCACAGTGCTTGGCCCAGTTTGATGACTTAATGTTAGTTTTTTTTCTTTTGTCTCAGAGTAGTTATTTTTGTTGAAAGATACTGCCTTTCAAAAGCTGAAATAAATAACACTGTATTATTTGGTCCTAACAAAGATATATGTTACTAAGTAAGTTTTCTGCAAATCAAAACATTTTTATTTTTATTTTTTATTAAACTTCGTGGGGTGACATTGGTTAATAAGATTACATAGGTTTAACATATAGATTTCTATGATACATGATCTGTATTTTGCACTGTGTACCCACCATCCAAAGCATTTTTAAAGGATACAGACACTAGAATAATAATAATACTTCAAGTAACACAGTAGACTAGATGGGTGTAGGGGTAAGGGGCTCCTTTGCTACCCTCCCCCAAATCAAATCATATAAGTCAAAACCACTATTGGTACCAGAATTTTCTATTGGAGGAGTTTAGGAGCAGTGATCTGTTTGGAAGGGGAAGCCAGGGACTTGTCCTAAAGTTGGTTGCATAGAAAGAATAGTGTTTACTTAATATATACTTATTGGGAGTAGTATTTTTAAGGGGGTTGTTCTATTGCCCTACCCCCAATCTAGCCCTCACTGGTCCCTGCCACTGGTTGTCACATATGTCTGTATTCTTAGCCAGCAATGTTTCCATTCCCTCTCAAAATCCTACACAAATGATAGTGAATCTTCTTCATATTCATATGTGTTCTAAATAGCTGCTATATGACGTGAACCGTTCACTTCAACCTAATGTCTTCCCATCTCTAAATCAAAACTAATTAGCTTTGTTTTTCAAATTGCTGACACTGGGGGTCTTTGCTATAACAAACCTGTGTGTGATTAGTGATATAATGGCTGGTGCTGAGCTTGGGCAAATATTTATAGAGTAATCATATTGGATAGGGTTGAATAACCTCTTGGATTAAGTGTGAGCTTCTGCCAGGCGGTGCCGCAAAATTGTGCTAATTTAATGGTACAGTCCAATCTTCTGTCTGCTGATACAAGCTCTACAGACACTGATACAAATATAATCAGGGATATTAGGGGACAGTATGGTTCCTTTATAGGCACCCTTGACAGTAATATGCCAGAAAAATACAAATATCACTTTGCAAATATAAATTATGGGATAGGTCAATGAAACCTTATACAGGGGGAAGATATATATATATATATATATATATATATATATATATATACACATATGCACACCTAGCACAGCGATGAGAATAAAGTAAGTAGTCAGTGAGTAAATAGTTATTACGTTGTTAGCATATTAGGTACCAAAAGAACAATTTCACTTTTATTTACTTTCAGGAACAGTAAACGGGTATTGATTAGGCAAGCCCATTTTAGTGTTAATGGAGGATTTCTTCTATATCAGACTGTAGTTATAGTATTCCAACCTCTCACATAGACATAGTGCGTAAATCTGCAAACATACAGTTAATTCTTAATATATAGCCCTTAACCTGTAGTCTGAAAAGAGACTGAGATCTTGGGAAGGAAGAGAGGAAGGCAGTAGTTTTTAAAAGTCATGCAGGTAAGCAGTGACCAAACGGAGACTAGAATCCCATTTTCCCACACCCTGACGGGGGCCTTCTCACCTGGGCATATAGACCTATTAAAACAAAATAGGACAATATTGTTATACAAATGACTTTAGGAAACTGGGTCATTTCCTTATACAAATTCCCTCTACTGTTATATAATTTTTAATTTAATAAAATTTTAATTTAATAAAGATTATATATTTGATATGCATAGGTAAAAAGACCTTGAGCTTTTTATTTGCATTGATTAATTGCAATTGCACCATTTTTAAAATACTGTGGAGCTATCTTTCTTAAACACTGCAACCGGTTGGCTATATTTAGATGTGAGGAGGAGGTAGAGTAATTCTTAAAGACTTCTATGTTTCTTACAACTGACTTGACTGACAGGCCTTAAGTGCTATTTCTTTCAAAGCAAATATGACTCATAGCCCTTAGGTAGTGTGTGCACGGGCTAGAAATATTGATCTGTCCACATCCTAGAAACATTAAGGCACAATAAAAAGAATTTTTAACTTAATTCTGAATAATGCAGTAGCAAAAATACACGAACAATATACAATCAACAATGGTAATATATTTGTAAGGTTTTATAATGTCAAGGATGTATTTTAAACTCAAGAAACAGAAACTGTCTCTCCAGCCTGAACTCACCCCCTTCAGCTTAACTGTGACACTTCTTAGAACAGCAGGCACCTAAAGAAACTTATTTAAAGATATAAATAAATATGCATTACTTAAGTCGCTGAGTACAACTTACCGACCTTGTAAGTGACTCTCATCACCAGCTCAACATTTAGAAGCGAGAGCAACCGGAAGGCACTTCTTTAGTTTGCTAAAACTTCTCTTTGGAGTTGGCTAATAACGGAGCGCGGAAGGGTCCTGCTCACTCCACATCAACACTGGCCAGAGGGAAATGGAGGCAGAGGCAGGTTGCAAAAGGTAGCCGGGGACCCAGAGGTCCCATTCGATAGATGCTCCGCTCCCTAGTGCTTCCTGCACTACTTGAAAACTCCTTTTTCTACTTGCCCTTGGCCAGCCTTCTGCTACTTCTGAGTTCTAGTTCCCACGGAAGGCAGGAGAGAATAATCAATACTGCTGTGGGATGCAAAACTCAGATTTCTCACTTTGGGCTCTGGTGGCCCTCCTGGACCCATGGAGGCCCCAGAGCTGAGTTCTGCCTTCTGGTCATAGTTCAGTGGCAGAGTGGCAGGCCACACTGCTGTCACTGCATCACACGTAGGAAACACAGTAAGCGAGCAAGCAGAACAGAAACAGATTCATAGATACAGAGAACACTTTGACAGTTGCCAGATGAGAGGGGAACTGGGGAATGGATGCAAACTTTGAAGCGATTAAGAAGTACAAATTGATAGCTGCAGAATAGTCATGGGAATGTAACGTACAGCATAGGGAATATAGTCAATGATATTGTAATAACTATGTGTGGTGTCAGATAGGTATGAAATATATCAGAATGATTATTTAGTAAGTTATATAATGTCTAATCACTGGGGTGTACACCAGAAACTAACATAATATTGCATGTCAACTTGACCTGAAAATTTTTTTTAAATGATTGAAAAAATAAAAATAAACAAAACACAAAGACTGAGCCATGATGCAAGCTACGGACTTTAGTTAATAATATGTATCGGTATTGTCCATTGATTGTAACAAACCTACCACACCAATGCAACATGTTGATAATAGAGAAATGTGCAAGAGAAGGAAAGGGGGTGTGTGGGAACTCCATACATTCTGGTTAATATTTCTGTAAACCTAAAATTGCTCTAAGAATAATCCATTAATTAAAAAATGCAATTCATAAAAAACAGTTAAGCATTCTACAAATAACTCATTTCCATTTAATAAATGTATATAATACTTTCCTAGGATAATGGAGATATACTTCCACACAATCACATTATTTGGGGTCCAAATGTCAATAGATGAGGGGGAAATGGGTTGGAGGCAGAGAGAGCTGGTGAGTGTGGGAAAAAAAACTGATGTCACTGAAGGACATCTTCCATGCCTGCTGACTGCTCCAGTTTCCCAGGAGTACCCCCTCTGCAACTCATTGCCACCATCTCTCACCTACTCCTTTCCCAGTAACTCCCTGGGGTTTCCAATAATGTGCGTGGCTCTCGCCACGTAGATCAGATTATTGCTAGGAAAAATGTCCACTTAGAGGTTAAGACGTGCCCATACAGTGCAATCTAGAATGTGGGTGGAGGAATTTAAGCGTCATATTCAAGACGATTTATCTTCAGGTGAAATCAATTCGTTTGCTAGTATAACACTGTGACAAGTGCAAACAAGTTTCTGCAAGATCGGGCTCCTTGTTGTTATTACCTGGTCCTTCACCTACTTTGTGTCCCATCCCTGAATGTAGGTTTTTGACATCTACTGAATATCTGAACACCTCTCTTTCTTGGGTCTCTGCCAGATCTCTCTACAGAGCTGGGGTCTCTGTAGACACTATAATAACTACCTGCTGCACCTCTGCTTCAAGCGACACAGGTGATTCACTCTAACCTCGGTCTATATGCAGGCTGTTCTTTTCTCTTGGCATCATATCCCAATTTTATATTCCCTTTCTAGAGCCACATCCTTTCCTCCCAAGGCTAGATCAATAATCCAGTTACAATCCAATTTTAGAAGCCCTGAGGTGTCTATGGACCCTTGATTCTGAACGTCTTTGATCTGATTCAACTCCATGCACCAAATATAACAGATGCCACATAAGTAATAAAAAAGCATTAATGAAAATAGTAATTTCTATTTGTTGAACACCTACAAAGCACTGGGCCCTGCATTTTCAAGCATTGTTTTAATAGTCACAACAACCTTTTAATTTTAACTGGCTGACAGTCTGCTGATAAGCATATGGATATAGCCTTCCCAATTTTGAAAATACTGTAACACTTCCCCATGGGTTAGTAAACAGCCCCTAGCTTGATCTTCCAAGTACTCTCCCCTGACCCCCCAGCTGCCCAGGCTCTCTTGCTACCACCTGTCCTCCCGCTCCCCACAACCCAGCATTTAAAAGGCTGAGGCCGAGTACAGCGCTCTGGCCAGTGGCGGTCCGCTGCTGCCCTGCCATTTTGACTTTTGAATGTTTTAATATCAGCCCCTGAATATTAGCATTATCATTAATCTACAGATTAGACAGGTGAGGCTTATGGAAGTTTATTTGCCAAAAGCCTTATAATGAATAAATGATAAAGCAGAAACTCAAACCCATGTCTGTATGTCTTCATGGACCATTCACTTTCCCCTATATCAGTAGTTCTTAGGCACAGAGAGGTGTTTCTCAAACTTGTCTGATAGCACAAGCAAGCTTTTGTCAAAATTACAGATTTCTAGGCCTCTCCCTTTGGAGATTCTAACTCAAATCTGTCTAGTTTCAGGCTGGAATCTGTATTTTCAAGAAGGTGGCTGTAGGGTAAGTGGAGGCAGTCTGGCGGCCTCACCCAGGCGTCTGGGTAACAAAAGGGAAGCAGTTTCTCACAACCTTGAAAGGGCCCGATAAAGTACATTCTCACAGCCTTGAGTTTGGGTCCGATAAACGGTGCCCATAACAGAAAGTGGGCTCTCATGCACAGATTATGCTGTGTTACTTAGCCTTTTGGTCCGATGCTGGTTGGGTCTGTGCTAGTACTTAAGGAGGTAAGGGCTTCTCACTGCGCGTGAGTATAGGCACAGACATGCAGAGGGGACAGGTGACATGCAACGTGACATGCAGCTTGCAGCAGGCATGAATCGACCACCCCTGAATAAAAGCATGTCAGACATCCCCACGGCTCCGTGAATATTCTACCATCTACCCAAATCCCATGAACCTGTCTGGCCTTGAAAGGTCACAACACAGTGGCTCTTACACTTTGGAAATGCTGCACTGGGGCATTCCCCATCCCCCCTCCCCCAAATCATCCTGATTAGAACTGCTGTGCTATCTCCATATCTTAAATGAGTAAATTAAGACATTAACACAATTCCTGAATCATAGGGAATGTTTTATGGACAGAATAGGTTATTCTGGACAGAATTTCAGGTAGTGGGCTACTTACTGGTTGTCTTAGGCGAGGTGGTGCAACTCAAAAGTAGAATCATTCTTGGATACGTCTAGAAACATCATTAGAGAAAGCCAATATTAGGATGAAGCAAAATTATAGTTTACAAATAGGTCAGCTGAAAAGGACATAGAATGAGAGCTTTAAAAAAAAATTTCATGAAACCTAGATAGGGGACACTGAGTTCGCTAAGAAAAATGTTAGGGTTCTAAAACCTATCAGTTTATACAAATAACATTCCAGAATATGCTTTTCAGAACCATAACCTGTGAAGAAAGAACTTAAGGAAATTAAACGTATGTTATTATCTGTGGTAGCCATCAGTGCATTGCCACAATTCCACTGCTGTTGTTTCTGAAAATGTTTCACAATATGGTTTGTCACATAAAACCTTTTCAATAGCTTCTCTCTCTCAACGTTCTCTCTCCATTTCTGCTGTTAGCAAAAGCTGATCATGAAACATAAAAAGGTGTCCGGAAAAATGCAAGTATCGCATATTAATTGCACACAGCAGGTTTATGATGCAATTCTCTTTCTGAGGAAAGTGCTTAGAAAGAAGCAGAAAAGAAGAGCAAAATAGACAGCAATTGTCTCCAACCTGGTCTTATAATGAGAATTGATTCATTAAATATTTCTGAGGATGGCAGAGTCATCTAAGTCAATAGAATGTCCTAGATGCTCTTCCTGACAGGTAAATCATCGATGAACAAGAGAGACCTAAAGTGGAGCTGAAATTTACTACCACAGGACACGGCCCAAGCTGGGTTGGTTCTCTTCCAAGTGCCAAACCCTGCCAAACGCTTAAACACCTGCTTCGGTTATCAGTACATATATTCTCTTAGACAACTGAGAAACAAGTCCTTGGATAAACCAATAAGTAAAATGAAGTGCCAAATATGCCCTCAGCGGAAGCTGATAAAATAAAACATTTAAATAAATTTAACCGAATGCTTCCAAATGGCACACCTGACAATGAAAGAATGCACAGTTGTGAAAGCTATATAGAGAAAGACAATGTTGAGCAATTTTTCTGTAATTCTAAAAAGCCAAATCCATATCTAACCTCACCCTCATCATCTGCAGATAATGTGACTTCCTACTCTAGAGTGAAGAAAAATAAAATAAAATAAAATAAACCAAACCAAACCAAAACAATAGCCACCGCAACAAAAATAAACCTTAGAATTACATGGTACAAGGGACTTGAAATAAGGAACACCACCCTCCCTTATTTATTTAGGTGAAGAAGGAAGCTTTTCTTCATTTACTTAGATATTTTTTTCTCTACAATACTTAACACCTATATGAAAGTCCCTGACTAAAAAGGTAGGGCTTAGCTAATGAGGTGTATCAACACAATTGGAAGCCCAATTCTAAATGAAAATTGCACTTTGCTGTGAGCACAATCCCTTCAGGTTGAAGAGAGCATTTATAAAGCAGCAGGGGTGGTAGCTGGTGCTTTCTCTGTAAGAAGGGCCTGTAGGGTTACCACAGCTGGGGAAGAGACAGGCTGACCTAGAGCAATGGCCTAACGTGATAATTTTCCCCCAAATTAGTCATATTTTTCCAGGTTACCTTGGTAGATAGAGAGTAAAGGCAGATAGAATCCCTTTTCTAATTGTAAACCAGCACTAGCCTAATTATATTCCCATTTACCCCAGATACACTAAAATCATAGGCTTTCTGTTTGCTAATTCCTCTTATTCATGGTTTTATGACTCCAGAGGAGGCTTTGGGGAGTACAAATTGAAAAACAGTGCAGTGAGTTAGTTCCACATAGATATTAACTATAAAAAAGGCATGGAATGGAGCAGAAAAGGGGGTGGGAAGGGAAAGAAAAGCCCTCATATTTAGTTTAGACTGATCTCAATCAAGGCTAAAGGAGGATTTAAGGCCTTTCCCAAGCCTGGGGGGGAAAGGTCACAGATGCCGGAATACAAAGCAGCCGGTGTTCCTTATCTGTGAAACTGAGCCATTGTGTGATAAACTCCACTCCCTTTGTCTTAGAGTGTGTTTTGTCTTTAACCTAGTTGATATTTAAGATCCATGTAATTGTGAGTATTTTGTGTCAACTTATTAACATTAGCCTTGGGAGGGGCCTATGCACCAAGCTCACGGGGTAATGCTGAAAATTGCACGTTGTTAGGATCCACAAGCAGTACAAAGGGCGAAGGTCACAGTGGTAAACAAATTCATTCACGCCTTTCAAGATAATGCTATTGCCATGCTCTTTTAGCAAATCATCATTCCATGTGATTTGTGCACTTCTAGCCTGTGTTCAGGGTATAAGCAAATGGGAAACTTATATAATGATACGCTCAGAGAGAAGGCTGTGTGTGTGTCTGTGTGGATCTATGTGTGTGTGAGAGAGTTACCAAACTACATAATTCTTGATTGAAAATGAACACTCTTAAAACAGGCTTAAATGCTTTAGTCTTCTGTGGTTTTCTGATGCAAGTAAATAATAATAATAATAAATAGTTATTGCAAAGATCACACAACCTTTGTCTCTTAAGTTTCCCCAAGTCCACAACTAAAAAGGGGATAATGGCTTCAATATTATGGTGCTACTATCGTGGAAGACCACATATTATCTTAGTTTTTAGTTGGGGAAATGTCTATTGCTTGTCACCAGGTCAGAACGAGTTCACAGGATGAAGGCAGAACAGGAATTAAAGCTGAACAGAGACAAGTGAGCAAATTCCCTGAAAGGGAATGTTTTTGACCTGGAAATAGGAGCATTTAAGGTGGAGACATATTAATAAAGGCAATATGGGTTCAGATTTGATCCTCCACTGCTACGGGTCAAGGAATTTAATGGTCAGCTGCTCTGGACAGTATCAAGGCTCACTATTATGCCAAAAACAAACACAATCTGGCCCTCCCAACTCCATAAGTAAGCTGAGAACAGGGATGATGTTCTAGTCAGCTCAGTACCACCCCACAGCCTGGGAGAGTTCCTTGTATAGATTAAGTGACAAGCAGCATTGCTTGAATTGACAACAGAGAAAAATTTAATCGTTTCCCATGAAAATTCTGCTTTAAAGCAGACAGCTTGACTGTGGTTTCGGTTTTCCGTTTCTTAGTGCTTTCCTATCCAGATCGGGAAACGCTGAGAAATTGAATTTAAATTCGAAGTTTGTTTCATAAATTTGGAATCAGAGAAATGAAAATTGCATGGCCTCAAGAGATGATATTTTCATCTAGCTCTGAAGCCAATGAGTCACTCTTCTCCACCGAAAGGTTGTGTTTGCCAATTTAATCATGTATTTGTGTTCCCTAGTTAAGCTACCCTCTGCCTCTGGAATGTACTTTTTCCCTGGAAACACATTCACTCGTATCCTGCTTTTTTCCTGGGTTCCATAAGAACCCTATTGTTTGTATTTATTATCACCACGCTCCCCATTTTAATTTAATCATTTCTTCCTGTCAGTCTCTGGGCATTCACCCAATTAACTTGCTGATTTTTAATATCTACTTTAGTGCCTGTCTGTCCTCACCTACCCTGCTGGCATTTTCAGGAACTTCAATATCTGATTCAATTTGATGCATGACCATCACAGATAAGGCAATAGATTAAGCGCTGAGTGTATATAAACATGGATAAGCTATAGCTCTTGATTTCATCATCTACGAGCAAGGTCACGTTGAGGAGCCAGTTAGGCGGCTTCAGAGCCACAGAGTGGGGTGGTCGTGTTTGTAGGCTCTGGCACTAGACAACTTGGATTCACACCCTGCCCCTGCGTTTCCTAACTATGTGATCTTGAGCATCACAGTTCCTTATCTATAAAATAAGAATGTTAACAACAGCTTCCACTTTGTGGGATTATAGTGAGAGTTGAATGAGTTAGTGTGGTTAAAGTTTTTGGTACAATCCCTAGCAAATAAACAGAAGCTATGTGTTTGTTATAGCATGCACTGCTTTCTCAACTATGAAATCCTTCCTAGTTACTTCAACTACCTGTAGGCACAGATACACCTTGTATATTATCATCATGTGGGTGACCTACTTTGTTACCTCATTTTCTGGTGTCATGGAGACACGGATGGGCAATAATTGCTCTTTAGGTGCATTCACTAAACAAATATTTATTAAGTACTTACTCTATGTTAAGTACTCAGTGGGGGTTCTACTAATGGGAGGCCTTGGAGGTTATGGTTAGAAGTTTGAATTTTACTCTAATCAAAACAAGAATCAAATAAAAGCTTCTAAATATGGTCTCTGTGTTGAAAGGGGAACATTTTAGGGGGAAAGAAACAAAAGTTGGAGTCCCACCTGGAAGTCACTGCCATTGTCAAGGCCATGTGGGTGTTGAGAGGTGGGCAATTTAAGGTATCTTTTTAGAGATAAGGCAGAGAGTACACCTTCCAAGGAAATGGGTACCAGAGCAGGGAGAAGCTGTTTTCTCAGGGAGCCAAGAAGAGAGGCAGGTTGATGAGATCTCCACAGGAGCGAAGGAGGAAGGCACTTGGAACCAATCTGTTTATTTAAATTATAAAGTAAATTAATTATTTTAAAAATTGGACCCCAAATCTAAATTTACTTGCAAATGATTATACATGATCAAAAATGCCTTTTCTAAACATAATTATAAGGTAGGCAATGTTGGTCTTTGGCATCACAATCCATACTTTAAAACATATTATTAATAATTTTTGAGCACTTACATAAACTAAGTGCCCTTCATTCATTTTTCTCCTTTAATTCATACAATGACCTTACCAGCATTTACTATGATTATGCTCATCATTACAGATCCAGTGAAATAAGTCTCTGTGAACTAACTTTTCCAAGTGAACACATAGCTAGGATCAAACACAGGTGCCTGACACAAGAGCTGGGGCTCTTAACTGCTAAATACAACCACCATTTCACACCACCGGTGGCACCTCCCACCTCTCTCTCATACACAGGCATGCACATACATATACAAACCTCTCTTTACAATAAAAATCTTTCCTCAGGGAGAATCTATTACTCTTAGTCTCTATAGACCCCCTAATGACCTACCTTGTTTTGATGAATTACATCCTTCATTTCAATAGTAGGACCACTAATTGTGAAAGTCAAGCATGAGCAAGGCAGTAGAAGAGACACTTTCTGGGACTGAGCTGCCTTAGAGGTACCTGTGATAGCACATCAGATCCGGCCCTGTGGATAAATGTGGCCTTAGCCAGGAAAGGATAAATGATGGATGATTTGGAAGAAATAAATGGCAGGAGTGTAAAAATGTTTTAGGGCAAGGGACATTCAAATAAATGCTATTGGATGATTTATTTCCCAAAAGGTGTTATATTCACTGCTGAAACACACCTACATGTCTGCCAGAAATGTGGCTATAAAAAAATCTATGTATATAAAAAATTTACACTGTAGCAGGCTGACCTCAACCTTTTATTTACTAAGCCACAGTCTTAGCTCCAAGAACACATTTCCAACCTCCTCAGAGACTTCAACATCTAGATGTCCCACAGCTACCTGAAGCAGAATATATTCAAAATTCGGCTCATTACCCTCTCTCTAAACTTTTCATATTTGAAATCTCAGTTAATGCATCATTTCAGCAGTTAGCCAGTGCTATGAACTTCCAAGTTTTCATAAAAGCCTCCATACCCTCACTCGGCTCTCCAGTTCTAATCCTGTGCAATAGCAAATACAGAAACTTCTAATCATCTCGCACATGTATCCCTCTTTACCATCTGCGATGTGACTCATGCAGTTCAAGTTTTCAGTATGTCTCAAGTGCAGTAGCTTATTGCAGGTTTTCTAAAACTCAGAGTTTGAGGCAAAGTCTAGGTGCCAGCATTTGAGTGAGGGCAAGAGTGAGAGGAGGGAAAGAGTGAAGGGAAAGAGAAAATGAGGCAGAGAAGAAGCAAAAGCAAATGCAAGATGATCAGGTACTGAATTAGCACAGCTTTTCAAAGAAATCCAGCCAATTCCTCACTTCCACATGGCAGGATTAAAGCACTGCTGGGAAGAATGTATGGGAAAGGAAGGGTAAGCAGATTATCTGATCATCCTGTCTTCCACCTCTCGAAGAACAACCCTTGGGGTTTTAAGTTCCCTGCACTTTCCTCTTGGTTACTGGATCTCCCTGAATAACCGCTGGAGAAGTCAGAGGCTCTAGACATCAAATCAATAGCTGAATACCATGTCCCAGAGGTAATGTTGATCACTGCAGTAAAAAATCTACATATGACACTACAGTTGGGGCTACAAATTTATGGTGAGCCTGTCATCATCTGTCAGGTTATTGCAGAGGCCAGCAGATGAATAAAGCAGTAAAAGAATGGCAACCACCATCTCTGTCAGCCCTCCTGGAATGTATTATTGCTTCTGATGCACTATGTTGTCTGGGGGATGGAGGCAGTCATAGGGATTTCCACCTGACCCTATCATAACGGACCTTCCACAGATCAGAGAACCAGTGAGAGAGTTCTGCTAGCAGTTAACCATAGCTATCCCAATTATACTTTAGGAAAATGGGAAAATGACCACAGATTGAAACCACGGATCCACAGAACCCACTATAAAGCTAGCAATCCAATTATCACCAATATAAGCTCTCATTCCAACTAAGGGACTATAATGAAATATCACATCGCAAATCTAATATCCTTGAAAAAAGTTTTGCATTCCCCTTTCACTGTTCTGGTAAATGGGCACATGGCCTTTTATGAAAGTTCAGAGAAGTATTTACTGGATACATTTCTGGCGGTGTCGTGAAGTCCTTCCTCAAAGGGACTCAGCTTCCCTTTCAATGCGTGTGATCTATGTCAGTGTACTAACTTAGATTTGGAAACTAAGTGAGGGGCTTCAGTTCTCCATTATCGCAACTAACTTCTACTTGCCAACTCTATTTTTGATTTTATTTTTTATTACATAAATTGAACACTATCTTAGTCAGCTCTTTCTGTATTTCACTCTCAGGAATACCATGACCTATTGGCCTTTGCCACAGATTCTTGAAGGTAAACAAACCCTGATTGTCATAGTTGATTTGATACATTTACTTACTTCCTATTCTGTAATTAAATCCATCTTAGCTCTAATGATTAAGTGCTGCCACCTGGTCCCTGGCATTCTGGAATCTCAACATCCTGACAGATAACATTGAGTTCAATTCCATGGCATGTTTTACTTCAACCCCAGCCTTCAGGGAACAGCAATCAGAAAGTATCTCTCAGGGTTTCACGTCCTCCTCCTCAGTGAATCCCTTATTGCCTTAGTGAAGAAAATAATCCTCTCTTACTTTTTGGCCAGGGCCCTCCCAGGGACCATGGTCAAATGGTGAATCTTCACTACCAAAACCACTCTAACAGTCCCATCTCCCTGAGCTATCTCTCACTTTCTTCAAAATGCCAAGGAAGGCCCTGGTCAGTGTGGTTCACCTGGTTAGAGTGTCACTCCATAAACCGAAAGGTCACGGGTTTGATTCCCAGCCAGGGCACTTACCTAGGTTGTGGATTCAGTCCCCAGCCAAGGCACATATGAGAAGCAACCAGTTGATGTTTCTCTCACATTGATGTTTCTTTCACTCACACTCTCCCTTCCCCCTCTATAAAATCAATCAGCATGTCCTTGGGAGAGGATAAAACAAATAAATAAATAAATTCAAAATGCTGAGGAAGTTCTGGGACTTTTTCTTAATCTATCCATTTTTCCTAATCTTTTTTCTAATCTACTGCGCTCCTGCTTTCCTATCTTCGAATGAAAGACATGTTGTTTCAAAAGGATGGAATCTGCCTGGGTCTGCTAGATTCCAACCTTTTAATCAAGGCACCTAAAAAGTGATAACTTCTTAATAAAACCTTCTAGGCTAAAACACCCAGGTAGAAGAAGTCGTTTCCTCTTCTGTGTTTCCCAAAAACCTGGCATCAAAAACCTAGACTTTAAAAGGCCCAAGTCAAAGTGATATCTAATAAGAGCACAGGACCTGAATCTTTCAGATGGAGTCTGTATTTGTTTTCCAGGGCTGTCATACTGTAGTGTCATCAATGGGTGCTTGAAAGACAGAAACGTATTTTCTTACAATTCGGGAAGCTGGAAGTCCAAAATCAAGATGTCAGCAGAACTGGTTCCCTCTGAATACTATGAAGGAGAATCTATGCCATGTCTCTTCCCTTGCTTCTGGGAGTTTACTGACAATCTTTGGACTTCCCTGGTTTGTTGAAGCGTCAGCCTGCGCTCTACCTTTATTTTCACATGGTGTTTTCCTTGTGTGTGTCTGTCCCCAAATTCCCTATTTGAATAAGAACACCAATGGTGTTGGATTAGGAACCCATCCTACTCCAATATCAACTTATCTCATCTCAATTAATTATATCTACAATGATCTTATATTTCCAAATAAGGTCACATTCTGAAGGGTTGAGACTTGGAACTGCAGCTTACAAATTTGTGGGTGGGGATGGGGGCACATTGCAACTGGTAATCCCAGAATCCTAATGATTTGGGGAAAGCCTCATGAGTCTTCTGGGACTCACTCTTTTTATCAGAAAAACATGAATAATAATACATGTATAAAGCCTAGTTTAACTGAAGACCAACAGCAATGATTTCAAGCAGCTGGATGAAATAGCAGAGAAAGACAAGGCATCAAAATAAAAGGAATTTTGTCTATTAGGAAAGAGAGTCTGTATCTGAACAAACTCACTATTTTGTGGCAGAATCTGGGGTTAAAATGTTGGTCAGCACATAGAACAGAGCAAGAGTGTGAAATATATAAAGAGTATAGAGTAAGGAGTTCCTCATTCATAAGGAGTTTCTCTTTCAATGGTGAAGGGAGAGAAAGCAAAAGCTGGAGCAAGAAGGAAAGAAAATTTGGGCATATTATATGATCTTTCTAAGCCCCCATTTCCACATTGGAAAAAATGCTCAATCTCCTACAAGTAGGTATTAGAAAAGCACCCTGAGTGGTAAACTGGCTATATCTGGAAACAAGTTAGCAAAGAGAGATTAATACCACTTATTGGAATGTATGGGCTGTTCTATTCCAAACTCATGTTTCCTTTGACTTTTTTCATGCTTATCTTTGTTATAAAAGTACTGCATTCAAATTATCTACCTATATCCACAGATATTCTGCAGTACTCCTAAATCAATGTCTTTTTAAAAATATAGTATTTCTTCCTAAAAAATACTTTATGCAAGTAGGGTCAAATCATTCTCAGAAATAGCTGGCATTGAAAATACTTTGTATTCCTCCATTCAAACTGTTAAAAAAGTGGTACATCGGAATCCCCAACAAAGGCATTTTGCATATTCTCAATGTTTAAATGAGGCTGTCTATCTTGCTGTCCTACAAATAAGAATAGAAGATGGTGGCATAGGTAAACATGGCTCGCCTCCTTGCACAACCACATCAAAACAACTAAACTATATAACAACCATCATTCAAAACCATCAGAAATTGAGCTGAGGAGATCAGCAATGGCAGAGGAGTGAGTAGAAGCTACACTAACCTCCTCCCAGGACCACTCCATAAATACAACTAAATTGCAGAAAAATCATCCTGAATAACCAACTGAATGCTAACTAGAGGGAAGCCTTATAACCAAGGGCAGACAGAAGAGATCACTTACCATGAGACTAATAGGGAGTGCAGAGGAGGTGCAAGAGGGCTAACTGAGCTCTCATGTGCAGCAGCTGAAGTTCTGGAGGGGTATATCCCCCTGAGAAGCGTTGGGTCTAAACCCCAAACTGTACTCCCCAGCCTACAGCACCAGGGTCAGAAAGGAACCCAGATAACATCCAGCTGTGAAAAGCAGCAGGGTTTCTGTCTGCCAAGGAGAGTCACCTGGAGACATAGAGAACCTCTTAAAAAGCCAATCCACTAAATTTTGTTTCAGGTTACCTACCCTGGGCTCCATCAGAACGAGGGCAGAGTAGACTAGGGACACTTGAGGAGAGTCTGGGGTTGGTGCTCTGGGGGAGGGAAGTGAAGGAACAGCCACCAGGATTCCTGGGCTGAGTCATTCCCCATACTGCAAAAGCCATCTTTCTCAGGCAGAGCAAGAGGACTTCTCTCCAAGTGATCTCAGCCTTAGGGGAAGCAATAGCCCCACCCAAAGGAACTACTCTGGCCCACCCTGTGGTACTTAGCTGAGTTGATGACTACAGTTTGAGACTACATCATTGATTCATTTAACAACTAAGGCAGAAAATACAAAGAAACAGCCAAAGTGGGAAGACAAAGAAACAGACCCCAAATGAAAGAACAAGACAATTCTCAAAAAGAAGCATTATATGAAATGGAGGCAAACAATTTATCAGATAGAGAGTATACAGTAATGATTATAAGGATACTCAAAAGCATGAAAAAAGACATAGAAACCATAAAAAAAAGACCAGTCAGAAATAAAGAATGCTATACCTGAGATAAATAATACACAAGAAGGAATAAATAGTAGGTTAGATGAAGCAGAGGATCACATCAGTGAGTTGGAAGACAAGACCAAGAAAAACACAACTTTCATTTGATTTCTTAACACGAACATTTCAGACCAGAAGGGAGAAATAAGGAGCTTCCCAGACAAGAAAAAGCTAAAGCAGTTTGTTAATACAAAACCAGTATCACAACAAATGTTGAAGGGCTTGGAAGAAGAACAAGGGGAAGGAGGAGGGGGAGGGGACTGGAGGAAAGAGATGATAAGAAGAAGAGGAAGAAGAAGAAGAACAATAAAACAGAGAAAAATAGTCTAACAATAAAATGGCACTAAATATGTATCTATCAATAATCACCTTAAATATAAATGACTTAAATACTCCAGCCAAAAGGTATAGGGTAGCTGAATGGATAATAAAACAAGACCCACATATACGCTGCCTCCAAAAGACCCATCTCAGATTTAAAGATACACATGACTAAAAGTAAAGGGATGGAAAAAGATATTTCATGTAAATGGAAAGAAAGAAAAAAGCTGGGATAGTAGTACTTATATCCAACAAAATAGACTTTTAAAACAAGTCTATAGTAAGAGACAAGGAAGGACACTACATAATGATGAAGGGAACAATCCAATGAGATGATATAACCTTAGTAAACACTTATGCATCCAATATAGGAGCACCTAAATATGTGAAGCAAATCTTGATGGACATAACAGGAGGGAATGACAGAAATGCCATCATAGTTGGGGATTTTAACACATCATTGACTTCTATGAATAGATCTTCCAGACAGAAAATCAACAAGAAGACAGTGGCCCTAAATGACATATGAGATCAATGGATTTAATTGATATCTTCAAAGCATTTCATCCCAGCAGCAGAATATATATACTTTTCATGTGCACAAGGAGCATTTTCTAGAGTAGACCACATGTCAGGACACAGAACAAGCCTCAACAAATTTAAGAAGATTGAAATCACATTAAGCATTTTCTCTGACTACAATTCTATGAAACTAGAAATCAATAGCAAGAAGAACACTGAAAAACAAAGAGACATGGAAGCTAAATAACATGTTATTAAACAACAAATGGGTCAACAATGAGATCAAGGAAGAAATCAAAAGATACCTTGAAACAAGTGAAAGTCCAACACAAGATGTTTTTGACACAAAAACCCAACATCTTCATGATACTAGGAAAGCAATCTTAAGAAGCAAATGCATAGTATTACAGGCTTATCCCAAGAAACAAGAAAAACTCAAAATACAATCTAACTTTGAGTTTAAAGGAACTTGAAACAGAACAACAAACAAAGCCCAAAGTGAGTAGAAGGAAGTAACTAATAAAGATCAGAGCAGAAATAAATGAAGTAGAATATAAAAAAATGATAAAAAAAGATCAGTGAATCCAAGAACTGATTCTTTGAAAAGATCAAAAAGATTGGCAAACTTTTTAACAAGATCATCTAGAAAAAAAAGGGAAAGGACCTAAATAAATAAAATCATAAAAGAAAAATGAGAAATAACTGACAACAAAGACATACAAAGGATTGTAAGAAAATATTATGAACAACTATATGCCAAAAAACTGGACAACCTGGACAAAATGGATAAATTCCTGGAAACATATAATCTTCCAAAACTAAATCAGGCATAATCAGAGAATCTGAATAGACAGATTACACCTAGTGAAATTGAAAGAGTAATCAGAAAGAAAGAAAGAAAGAAAGAAAGAAAGAAAGAAAGAAAGAAAG